>JASFAX010002637.1:0-45209 GCA_030737875.1 Allium sativum | reverse complement strand
TAGCTTGTCTTTTGGCTAGTAGTCTTCGCTTGTCATTATAGGTATTGGAACTAAGCAGTTAAAGTGGATGTCTCCTTTCTTCTTCTAACAACCCATGGTTTCGGTTTTGATAATGACCTTATCCGTGACCCCTTTCGGATGATTTGTAAACTCTCCTCCAATGTTAGTGTCGGTATTAAGCTAAATAGTGTCGGCAGTCCTCTGTCTCTTCTTGCATGACATAACGCTTCTCTTCAATAGCTTTAGGCTTTCGGTTTATATGCTCTCGGTTTCTCATCTATTTTGTGTCGGTAAGTCATTATAATGTGAAAAAACTTATGTTTGCTTTTGGACTACCGTATCAGAAAATAGATGCATGTGTAAAATGTTGCATGTTGTATTGGAAAGAAGACGCTCACCTTAGAAAACGCAAAACTTGCAATGAAGATAGATGTAAACCAAGAAAAAAGAAAGGAAAAGAAATTCCATATAAGAGAATGCATTATCTACCCATAACTCCCATACTTCAACGGCTATATGCATCGCCTGCTACAGCATGTCATATACGATGACATAGCGTGAGAACACCAAAAGAAGGAACTTTGATAGAACTTATCCTGAATTTTCTGCAGAGAGCCGTAATGTTATGCTCGGCTTATGTACGGATGGATTTTCGTCATTTTCTCAGTTTGGTGGTAAATATTCATCATAGCCTATCATTGTTACTCCTTATAACTTACCTCCATGGATGCATATGAAAACTACATATATGTTTCTAACAATTGTCGTCCCCGGTCCCGATTATCCAACACAAGCAATTGATGTTTATCTAAAACCGTTGATTGAAGAGCTAAAAACACTATGGCATGAGAGAGTTGAAACATACGATATTTCGAGAAAAATGAATTTTCATATGTTTGCTTCATTATTATGTAGTTATTTTCTAGCATATGACATGCTTTTAGGTTGGAGCTCATCTGGACGTCTAGCTTGTCCTCATTGTATAGATGAGACACAAGCATTTTCATTAAAGTATGGGAAAAAAATTCTTGATTTGACTATCATCGGTGCTTTCTACATATTAATCATAAATTTAGAACGGATAAAAAGAACTTTAACGCTAACAGGGTAGAGACTATGCTACCGCCTAAAGTTTGGATAAGTGAAGAGATATATGAAATCGTAAAAGACTATCCAAAGATACATGCAACTAGGGAGTAGATTGAAATTCCAGGTAAATCGGACATTCATAACTATGCAAACAAAGCATGTTTTGGGAGTTACCTTTCTGAAAAAATCTACTACTTTGGCATAATATTGATTTCATGCACAATGAAAAAACGTTTTCAATAACGTTTTTAATACAGTTTTGAATGTAAATGGGAAAAACAAGGATGATGCGAATTCGAGACATGTTATATTACACTTCTGTAAACAACCGGAACTTCACTTGTATGACGATAAAAAAAAAATCTGAAGCATGCTATGAGCTGAAAAAACAGGCAAGTAAAAATCGTTCTAAAGTGGGTGGAAGGATTAAAATGTTCGGATGTAATTTCTTCAAACCTCCGTAGGTGTGTGGACATTAAAAACAATAAATTGAGTGGGATGAAAAGCTACGATTGTCATATCATGATAAAATATTTTTCACCTTTTATTTTCAAAGAACTATTTCCCATAAAAATATGGACTGTTATAACAAAAATTAAGTATGTTTTACAAACAACTCTGTTCAACGACGTTAAAGGTAGATCGTCTGCATAAACTTGAAGTAGAAATCCCAGTATTTCTCCGCAAACTCAAGAAAATATTTTCACTCGGTTTTTTAATGTAATGAAGCATTTAACTATTCATCTTCCGTCTAAAGCACTCCTTCGACGTCTTGTGCAATATGGGTGGATGTATCCATTTGATAGGTAATTTTGAATATACTCAATAATTTTGATAGATTACAATTTAGATTTTTGCACCAACATACAAATTTAATTAATCTTATTATAGATACTTGAATCATTTGAGGAAAAAATAAACAAAAAGCATGAATAGAAGGTTCGATTTGCAAATCGTACCTTAAAGAAGAAGCTTCATTTTTTTTCTTCCATTACTTTAATAAAGATGTGAACTTATCTTTTGTAACTATTCCCCATAATGAAGAAGTAGTTGAACATGAGTCTTCTCAAACAATGTTATCTATTTTTAGACAACACGGAAGAGCTGTTGGAAAATGTGTGGAAATATGGTTATGTGATAGGACTACCATGTGGCACACACATATGTTCTTTTAACTTGTGTGGAAGTTGCACCATTTGTCAGGTAATACTAAATTATTGTACAATTCACTTATATATATTTTTATTTATTTATATTAATAAAAAAGGGACATAACTGCAGCATACACAAATCACAACATCCATCTCGTGATCTCAGTAAAGAATTTGTTGGATGGTTTTCAAACTATGTTCATGATCCCACAAACTGTGTTGTTAACGAAGGATTACGACATCTTGCTATCGAACCAAAAAGAAATGTCAATACTTATCGAATATACTTTGTCAATGGATTTAAGTTCAACACCAATGATTACGGAGCTGAAAAATTAACATATAACAGCAGTGTATTTGTCAAAGGTAAAGATGATACAGAGGAGCATATAAAATATTTTTACGGTGTCTTAACGCAAGTTCTAGAGTTGACATATTATATACAGTCTACGGAGAAAGTTTTTCTATTAAAATGCAACTGGTTTAGCAATGTTTCTGGTTCTGGAATTAACGTTCACAAAGATTATAAGCTAACTGTAATAAGGCATACATCGCAATACTATAAGTATGATCCTTTCGTGTTAGCTAAGAACACATTACAAGTCTATTTTTCTCTGTATCCGTCCTTAAAAAAAGATAAAGCAGATTGGTGGGCGGTTTTTTAAACGAAGGCAAGATTTACATTTGATGGAAACAAAATTCCATATGCAGCAGTGTATCAAGTGAATCTTGAGCCACATACTAAAATAATAATAACTGACGACATTGATGTAGGGTCATTGAAGGATGAAGAAAATGTATTAGTAAATGCATTTGTAAGTACTAAAGAAAATGATATAGAGTATGAGACTGAGTCTGGATCAAAAGACGATGAAAACTGATCATCAATGATAACTACTCATGAATTTACATATATTATATACTATTCTGAGCTATGTAATAATAATAATAATGATGACTGTTCTTAGCTATGAATTTAATTACGTTCTTTACTATTCAGATTTATGTAATGATGACTATATATGTTATGCATTATTAGGAGTTAGGCATTGTTCTTTTCATATACGATTATGTGTCGATTATGTCAGGGTATGATTGTGTGATGATTAATGATTATGTGATGCTTATGTGCTTATTATTATTATTTTGTATGCATTATGTGATTGTGACAGATATGTATGGTAGAAGACGATCCAGGAGTACGTCTCAACCGTCTCCTTCACCATCTCCTGCAGCTGGAGCAGTTCCGAGTAGCTCGGAGCTAGATCCACCCCGAGTTGTAGAGATTGTTCCCAAGAGTACCCGGTAAATACCAAATTTATTTCAGTTCCAATTATTTAAAATATATGAAATATCTATGTCAATATGTATACCGGGCTTTCGATGTCGAGCTAGCAGATTTTATTCAAAAAGTATCAAAGTAGTCATACAAGATTAGAATGTTTGGGGATTGGCCGCATTGGGATAGTGTCCCACCCCATATCAAGAATGCTACTTTTGCAGATTTGATGGTAAATATTTTTTTATATTATTATTGAAAAATAATATATTGTACATAATTCAAAATAAATTTGATATGCCAACTGTTGTACGTGTAGAGTCGCCGAATATGGAAGGTTTTATGTCTAACTGGAATATGAAGATGCGAAAAAATTATAGGGACGCAATTTCAAGAACAAAGAACTCTCGTAAAAAAGCCAATTTGGATGAGTGACGATGTTTGAGCTGGATTTCTAAGATATTGGGATACCCAAGCAGCCAAAGTAAGCTATAATGAAAATATTCACATTTATGTTGATTGCATTATTTTAATTAATTGTGTATCAAATTTAATAGGAAGTAGCAGCCAAAAATAAGGCAAATAGAAATAAGAATCCATCTTTACACCACAGTGGCTCAAAATCTTTCCAATAGAATATGAGAAAATTGGTATAAATTTTCAATATTTTTAGCATATGTTCACGTATATACTTAGTGTATATCATGCATTTTTATTTTCAATAATTTCATTACTGTATATATACTCAGTTCACAAAGTTAGGAAGGGAGCCTCGATGACAGAGGTTTTTAGACATACACATGTGATGGAGCAGATTGATGAAGAAGAGAACGTTACATATGATTGGGCGGACCACAAGGCTGCGAGTGTAATGATAAATATGTTTATCCGTAATTAAAATGTTTCATATTCATTTATACCACAGTATATAAGTAAATTATATAGCAATTGTGGTAAAATTATATTGGTATTACAGGAGTGATATTATGCAGAGTCGGCTAGGGTGACATAAGCCAACGGACGAGAGGAGCTTACGGTTGCAGAGTCCAATCGTATATGAGATTCTATTAATGATCAACCTACCGAAATATGTGATATGGCTTTGGCAATCAGGAGGTAAGCCATATTTATCTATATGATAACAACATGAATATAACTTGAATTATTAACTTTAACGTGAACTTTAATTATTTCGTAGGATGTTACTTTTCAACGAGGTTACAGAAGGTCCATGAAGGAAGAGACCATAGCTCGGATGCAGCAACAGTTAGATGAGATGAATGATTGGTGGAGAAGCCAGTTGACCCAGCAAATAGACGAGCACATTGCAGCGTACTATCAGGAGCATGGGTCGATTCCTGAGGAGGAAGATGCTGCTGTTGACGAAGAAGGCGAAGAAGAAGACCACGACGAGGATGAGGACGTATAGTCTGATTGTTCTTATGCTTGGGTATGTATATATTCTATTAGTAACGTACTTGGTTTTTTGTATGCTTGATGCATGATGATATATTACTATGGTGGTACGAATTTAGTTGTGTTTTGGATATATAAGATGGTGGTATGGATTTAGTTGTGTTTTGGACATATTGTGATTGTATGTTTGATGGTGTTATGGATTTAGTAATGTTTTGGATATATTATGATGTTATATTATGGATTTGGTGTACATTATGATTTGGTAGCGCGTTATATTGGATTTGGTGCATGTTATGATGAAATGATAGAGAGTATTGGTGAATTGGAATTGATTATATTGTTGTGGATTTAGCGAAATGAATAGCAGTACAGTGCAAGCTACCTTCCACGTTTAATGCCACGTGGACAAGTTTCTATTGCAAGCCGTTGCTAAATAAGCGACGAAGCCATTGCTTTTCCTACTGGCGACGACTTAAATTGCAACGGTAATTAGCGACGGCCGCTAACGCTTTTTTGTTGTCGCAAATTGTTGTGTTCTTTGTAATGTGTTGAATATTGTGGATCCTGCTTTGAAAGGAGAGGAAGCTATTGAAACATTGTCAAGTTTTGCCAATATTGCACGTTGTTGTATTCAACTATAGTCTAACTTTAGAGATGCCATGTCGGATGTTGCACATGACCTCATTAGTTTGATGGGCAGTATAAAGAAACAACTCTAGAATTGATATCGATCCCAATTATTTCAAGATATTCTGGTGTTTCTCCAGTTGTAATTATTATTTCCCTTGTAGGAAAGTTATGTCTTTGTAAGTATTCAACAATAACAGTCGCACTTTAGTATGGTAGACTGTAATCAGTAACTATTCTAAATGATTTTATTTGAGGTTCTAGGACGGAACTGTGAATGTGTAAATTAAGCTGTATCTTAAAACCAGTTTTGATTTGTGATGGTTATTATATGGTTTGTAAAAATAATGTAATTGTATCTTCGGCTAAGGGTGTTAGGATTGCCTTGCATGTTGTTAAGGAGGAACGACGGGTTAGAATTAATAGTCCCACATCACGGAATATATTGAAGGAATTGTGTACAAATATGAGCTGGCAGGCACGTAACATCAGGGATTCCTTTTGTTATATGTGAGTTGTGTGCCAGCTCATATGCATGCAAGGAAGGGGGGCTTTGTTCCGACCGTCGTTTACATAACAGTGGTTTCAGAGCCGAAGGTTACGGACTGCGCCATGCAGGTAAGGCAGTGCTCTCAAAAGATACTCGTAAGATGCAAGTCAAGGGGGAGAATGTTAGGATTGCCTCGCATGTTGTTAAGGAGGAATGACGGGTTAGAATTAATAGTCCCACATCATGGAATATATTGAAGGAATTGTGTACAAATATGAGCTGGTAGGCACATAACATCAGGGATTCCTTTTGTTATATGAGAGTTTTGTGCCAGCTCATATGTGTGCAAGGAAGGGGGACTTTGTTCCGACCGTTGTTACATAACAAAGGGTTTATCAGTATTATTGTATTAAGATACTATACTTGTCATCTAATCATTATGATTTGTAATAACTGTCAATCTTTATTGTATAGATGATTGATCCTTGGTTTATGTTAGCTTTGAGGAGATGGTTACTAGTCTATTATGACTTTGTATGTTTTAAAATGATCATTTCATGTTCATAACTTCTTATGGGTAGCTGTTAATCCATTTATGATTCATGATGATAACCTGTTATTGCTTCAAGTTTGTTTGTTGATAACAGATATATACTACATCACTACTGCTTATATATAAATTATTATGAAGAATGATCAAAGTTAGTGATACTATTGTTTATGTTTTAAGGATTTGGCAATGGATTGAATTGTGAACATAATGCTTGAGCTCATAGTTATAAAATGAAGAAGTTTGTTCTCTTCTCTCTCTCTCTCTCTCTCTGTCCTTTTTTTTAAGTTTCTGGAACTATCCGTTGTAAGTTTGACAAAGGTTCATGCATTTCCCGAAAGGAGATTAAATGTACAATGATATATATTTGTTTTGGTTGGTAATCAGTTGAAAAATATTTGAACTTTACCAACTTCTACAATACATATGTATCTGCATGTAAAGGTAAAGGTACGTTTATGAGTTGGGCAAAATTAAAGCTTGGCAGAAGGTTTATCTCCGAAATTACATGATAGATTTGCAAACATAGTGGTTTCACAATATGGTTTTGAATATATTCTATGACAAACATGTAGATTAGTAGCCAAGAAGTTTACAGCTCTTGGTATATACAGCGAGTTTTCATGAAAATAAACAACAATTTTCAAGGGCAAAAACATGCTTGCTGACGTACTGGTATTTCTGAGCATAAAGGCTTCAAAGAAAAAAAAATTGATTAGTTGCAGGCTTCATATCCTTAATTTGAAATGTACACAGGTTTTCAAAAAACATCCAATGCATATGCAAGCATTTTGATTTTTATTGTGGGTGTTAGACCTTGGAAAATACAATCTTTCTGCATGGGTTGTAACAATCGATGCAAAAAACTTCTCTTGACAACCCTCCACTATGTAGTAGTTTGTTGACATCACTTTTTGTGGTGTCAACATAACACTTGGTGGTGACACCACAAAAAGTGGTGTCAACAAACTCGGACTCCCCTCCCCCCTCTGAGAACGAGTTTGTTGACCTCATTTTAACTGAGATCAACATGACACCACTATCGATGTTAGTGGTGTGCAGTTGTGATTTAATCACAGAAATTCAGGGGGAAATCACAGCCCCACACCACTAACACTGTTAGTGGTGCGATGTTGACCTAAGTTAAAATGAGGTCAACAAACTCGTTTTGCCTCTCTCTCTATATACACACACACACACACATGTATATATACCTATCTCGATTTCCATCCTTATCTCTATCTGATTTATAGCTGAAACAAATCGCTCTGCGGTTTTTGTAAACCTTTAACGAATTTTGATTCATTGATAAGCCAAAAAATTATTTAATCTTCTATCCCTAATTTTCAACAAAGTGCCAGATCTATTAATCCACCTTGAGATATATATGCCGGTTCGATTTCCATCTACCCAATCTTTATGGATCTGATTAGTTTGATTATGGATTATCAAACCACTGTTAATTTGGGTTTCGGCATTGCTGGTGCAACTGAATCAGCTTCAGTTCCAAGTTATCCAACCAATATTCCATCTTTGAGCTAGATCTTGTTCCGTTTTGTATTGGGTAAGATTATTTCAATTTAGGTCTTGGGTTAATGGATTCTGAGTTGTTTTGATTTTCGCTCAGATTTTGTTCAGTAGATTAGACATCTAGCATTTATAGTATGACAATTTTGAAGTTCATTTTTAATTTCATATAAGATCTTGTTTATCGGCTATTAATGAAGCAGTAGGTTTCTTCATGATACTCTCCTCAGTTTGTTTATGGTAGTTCCAATTACCTTCTATGTGATGATTTCAGTAGATCCATAAAGGTGAATATGGGAATATCGATTATATTAATATAGGTTTTAATGTACATGTTGATCTAGAAATTGGGGATCAACGAGTTGTTTTTTGGTTATGGATGAAATGGCCTACTAGTGCCTTGAGGATAAGATATGTTCAGATTTGTTCCATATTTCTATGTTTATGGAGGTCTCCTGTTTAATCACCTAATTTTCATCAATTTTAATCAATATTTAGCACGTTAATCAACCTCATGTACCCGTTTATGAGATTGAAAGACAGTGTTTGGTATTGGTTGAATTTAATAGATGGTTTTTGGTTGAATGTTCATAAGCAGCCGTTAATGACTTACAATGGCTTCTTTTCAAGTATTCCAGTATGTCATTACTTCCAACACCTTGTGACTGGCTTGAGAGTATGGTTTCAACATGTTAATGATACCCGATATGCATCAGATGTTGTTCTATTACAGTTCTTTAGGTTATATGGTGGCACTCAGATTCTTTTTATATGAAATCTACAGTTCATATTGTTGATTTTGGTACTAAGATTGATTCACAATGGTTTGTGGATGATCAACCAGACTTAGTGCTTGGAATTGAATTTTTTTTTTTGGATATCATCAGTAAGAAGTTCTTATTGTATTAAGGTGCTATATACATATGTGTAAGGATTGTTTTGATTTTACAAATTGCCTGGACGATTGTGCTGCTTTGGATCATGGACTGAATTTTATGGGGAGCCGTAATTGGATTTTGGATAATTATGAGCGTATATTTTTGAAAATGGTTATTGCGTAGTATTGACACTGGCATTGTGAAGATGGGTTAAGAAGATTCCTACTGCATGCCAAGGGAAGTAGAGAATTTGCGAGGGGTTAATTTAATTGCATGAGTTTTTCATCTGATTAAACCAGTTTGATATTCTGATGCTATTGCATACAAGTCTGAAGAAATCATGATGCTATTATATTCAATAAGGTGAGTGATGTGGTGCAGCGTGAGTGCTGAATGGAGCTTTTGGATCAAGTGCAGCGAGTTACAAGAAGGGATGGCCTCATTATGGGCCAGTTTTATCTTTAGTTAGATTTAGAGTTACTTGTATTTTCATGGTTTTTTACGCTTTTATTTTAGTTGAACAATTAGTATGCTAACATATTTTTTGTACTGCTTTTTCTTCTTTAATAAAACTGAACTAATTATATATATATATATATATATATATATATATATATATTAGGCAGGTTCAATGACACTTCAAACAGCGCAGCACCCCATTTGCTCTCTTGTTTTCATCACTCATTTCTCTCTCTCTCTCCTTCCGCTCACTCTCTCACCGTCTACTCACTTATTATAATATAAATGAGATTTGGAAATCTAGGGACAAATGAAGTGCTCACTTTTTAGAATGTCATTGAACGCTTGCCTATATATATATGTATATATATATATATCAAATGCTCAAACAGTGCAGCATCCCAAAAGCCCCTGATTTTCCCCACAAGTTTCCCTTTCCCTCCTTTCATTAAAAGAGAACTTGTGCTTGGCGATTTATGACATAAAATGATATAAAATCACATATGTTGACAGAGACGAGACATGGATGTGCTTGGCGATAGAGGATATGATGTTGCTGCAAAAAAGGTAAGAATGAGTAATTTTGTGCCGAGCTTCAGTTCAGACATCTGAGCCATGTCTGTCAGACGTCTGTACTGTCAGGGTTTGGAACCCGAGAGCTTGGCAGACATTGTAACACCCCGTAGTTCTATAACACTAAATTTCACAAATTAAAGTATAGTTAATTCTAAATGTGGGAATTAAGGGAAACGGTTACGCCGTTGCGTTCATCTCGGAATTCTGCTTGGGATAGAGTCCGAGTTTGCGTAAATCGGACTCCATATGAAGGAGTTATGGCCTTCCGAAGTTCCAGAATAAAACTTAAAATTCAAATAGCTCGGTTTCACGTTCAAAATTCGAAAATAAGCTCAAACTGGGCTGGGTGGGAAAATTCCGGCCCAGGGACCAGGTCGACCATGGTGTCGACTTGGTCACCCCCAGGTCGACCATAGTGTCAACCTGGGTGTCGACCTGCCTGGTCAGCCTGGTTCGTCTGGTTGGGTCCTGGCTCGAATTTCTGGGCCTGATCTTGTCACTAGGGCTGAGTTGTCTTCTTTTGATTGGCTTCTCTTTAGAACGGATGGCTTTGATTAACCCTGGCTTCATCGACGGCTCTAATTAACTTGCAACTCTATAAAAACACCCTAGGTCTCCAACTAAAATTCACACAAAAATAAGAACTTGAGCCGCCATGATGTCAGAAGAAAACTAAGGAGAGCCTCCGCTTGAAAAGAGATGAACAACGATTCAAGAAACAAAAGTCTAATCTAATTTCTACGCAACATTTTCTTCTCCAAGGGAAAGCTTTGCAAATTCAGAATAACAGAAACCAGAAAACAAGTTTCAGCGCCCGTTGTAAGTATAGTGGTTTTCTGAATATGAATAGAAATTGCGATGTGATTCGATATAAATGAAATTAGGGTTTTGCTATTGTAAAATATTGATGTAAATTCTGTGTATTGCGTTGATTATGTCATATTTTGTATTGGGTGTTTGTGGCATAAATTGGTTGATGCGAGCCTATTGACGTTTGTATATGAAAATAAATATCACTTGCAAGTTTGTAGTAAAACTAGAATTGACATCTTTATGTTATGTCGTTAAAATGGTTAGCATACATTCTTTTTAGGCCAAAGTTGAGACTCATGTAAACATGTTCCAACTTGAAACCTTTTATGCCTACACGACTCAAAACCTTTGTATACGTTATTATGTTTAATTTCAAGTGATAATTGGGTTTATGCAAGTAACTTTTGGTTACACAAATTATACTAGTTTCATGTTGAAATAGGCTACTTGATGTAAAGTTAGTTTACACCTTTGGGTTATGTTAAAAAATGGACATTTTTATGCTAGTTTGATGTTTGACATTATGCCTAGTTATATGTGTATAAAACCATGTTTAAACAAGTCTAAAAATACGTCATTTCATGTGACACCAATTTAGTTATATCCTTATTGAATGCAAGTTCACATGACCCACAATCTATGTAGTGAAAACGTTATGCTGCAAGTTCATGCGCCACACACTTTTATGTATTCTAGAACAATTCATGATTCTGTTCTTCCCCTTTTTATGTTTATGAGTTGGGCTGAAATGTTAAGCCCAACATATGTTATGCTGCGTACGTACAAACTGAGGGAAACAAACGTTGGGTTTAAAATAAAATACATGTATTGGCATGTTTGACACATGCCAATGACTAGTGATATTTAAAGCGGTATAGATTGTTATACCCAAAATAGGTGAATTTGGATGATTTGGCCATAAACATATACATATAAAAATGAAAAGTGACAATTATGTAAATCTAGAAAATACGAGCATGCTTAACCCGAGGTTAGATTGAGTTGTGATGTAAACCTTCCAGGACCCGCCCGGCTGTCCAGTAATCACAACAATACCTATCCAACGTGAGAGGTTAAGGCATTAAGCCCAATAAAGACCCGAGGTTAGACTGAGTTGTGGCGTAAGACTGGCCGGAACCGACCGGCATACAGGCAGCCACAACAATACCTGTCTAATGTGAGTGATTGGTGCTTTAATAAGACAATTAAAGCTAAGTTAGGATTGGTAGGGTTAAGTTAACTAAAACACTCAACCAACTTAACATGTTAACAAGACAAGACTTGTAGGGGTTAAGTAACTAAGAAGGCACTTAGCCAATTTAACATGTTAACTTGACTAGAGGGTGAGGTTAAGTAAATTCAGGACACTTAACCGGTATAATCTGATAATTAGATAAGTGGGTGAGGTTAAGTAAATTTAGAATACTTAACCATTATAACACGTTAGCTAGATAAGTGGGTAAGTTTAAGTAAATACACCTAGCCAATTTAACATGTTAACTAGACTAGAGGGTGAGGTTAAGTAAATTTAGCACACTTAACTGGTATAATCTGATAATTAGATAAGTGGGTGAGGTTAAGTAAACTTAAAACACTTAACCATCATAGTGTGATAAATTGAACAAGGTTAAGTTGAAACATGAAGGGGCAATACCTAACCATTAGAACATGTTAATTAAACAGATGTTAGGGTTGAGTTAACTAAGGGAACACTTAACTGTTATAACATGTTAGTTAAAATAGATGGGCAAGATTAGGTTAAAAAGGGACACTTAACCAACACAAGATGAATGGGTAGGGTTAAGTAATAAGAAATACTTAACCAATATAACTTGGTTTGAGATAGGGTTAAGTCAACATGAACTACTGATAACACTTAGCCAGTTTAATATGACAAAGGAATGGGTTAAGCTAACTTGAGTTGACTAATGACACTTAACCAATCCAACTTGACGAGAAAGAGGTCTAAGTAGTAAACCTTAGTTAAGAAACAATCGAGAACAAGAGCTAAGTTGAAATCCCCAGTTAAAGAAACTAAGTGATAAACCTTAGTTAACAAGATTTACGGGAAAAGAAACTAAGTGGTAAACCTTAGTTGAGAACAACTAAGTAATAATTCTTAGTCAAGAAAACTGAGTCGGTCCATAATAGATGAATAACCAGATATGGTAGATCATCGCTTAACAAGTACATGAGAAGGAGTTTATCCGATTTCGAAAAAGGCTCCAGCGGACTGGGTTTAGAAGCACGTAGCTTCGAGGGGACGTGAGGGTACTCTTGGTATCCCTCTGTGAGGCTGCAGATGATCCGCCTGGGCTCACAGAGGTTAAGGTCTGCGTCAGAAGAACCAAGGGTATGCCTTGGTTGTAATTTAAGGAAACCTAAAGACTAGGATGGACCAGCGTGATTCGACGAGCCCAGTAGCCCTGTGATAGCGACTCGTCGTCTACCTACCATCTTGAGTCAATCGTAGTACGCATGCAGAAAGGAAGAGAACTCCCAACAGACCATATACTTGCTATCTAGTTATGGGTGAGGCTGGCCAATAGGAAAGTGGGGCATAGGTGGCAGGAGTATAGTTCTCGTGCTTGATTTTCTTGGATTGCCTTTCATTAGTTGAGGGAGGGGTCACGTGGGACCATAACCACTGGTAGAAAAACAGACCTTAGCATCTGCATCGGCAGATATCTGAAAGCTCCCAACTGAATTCCGTGTTTCTAGAATAGCCCTGCCACGGGACTCGGGTCGCACATTTCAGGACATGTGCATCTAGACAGCGATAAACGATTCGCGACACAAACGTGGGGGAAAGTCTAGGAACATATACCACTCTAGGTAGTGTGTCCTAGACTAAGGGCATCGTTCGATAGGTAGCATAATCCCTAGTGGACCTAGGTGGCATTAATCCTGAATCCGAGAAGTATTAGATAAGTCGCATAAACCCTAGTTGAATCTAGGGAACGCTCGATAGAAAAACCCTAGATTAAATCTAGGTAATAAATAATAGATGTGCGCCTGATGGCAACCACAGTTACAGGGACTAGGATCACGTTATCATTTTATACAGATTGCTAGTTGGGATACTAGTAAGGTGGTACAGAGATTAGTATGGGGTGCGATAGTAATTTCGATTCTAAATCGCTTTACCTTAGTTTATGGTATTTTCCCATTTTTAGTTTATGCCTGTCATGTCCTTTTCCTTATTCATATACCGAAGCACCACTAGACTTACCAGGTTTTATGTCTGACTCTATGTTTTCTTTCGTCTTCTTTTCTTCCGTTCCTCCCCCCTCCCCCCCCCCCCCCAGGTAGTCAGGGAGGGAATAACTCAGATTTGTATGGACCTATTACTCTTTCCAAGCTTGAAGACTCTTTGATGTGCTGCTTTGGACTCTCTTTTCCACCGCTATGGCTGGCTAATGTTTTATTGGGGAATATCATCGTATATTTATGCTTCTTTATTTTGTTAAACAAGATAGATATTCTGTTGTTGGAAAACAATCTTTGTACAAGCTGTTTATAAATGAAATAAAGTTTTATTCACTTTTCCGCTGCTTTATTTATCTGTCTTGTAATTTATCTGCATCTTTTACCTATAATACTTCACAGAACTTAGTGCATTCCCTTTGTGAGTGACACTAACGGATGTGGGGTGTTACAGACATCTGACAAATATTGGTCAGACGTTTGAGCGGGTTTATTGCTAAATTTGACTCAGTCTTTTTGTGACTTATTCTGCAAGTATTGAAGGAGAAAATTGGACATTTGTCTAGGTTTTCTATTCTCCTATAAAAACAACATCTATGGTTGGATTAAAAGGAAGGGATGGGACCGAGATAATTAATCCAAGGGTTTTCCATCGTTCTTCATCGTTCTCCTTCTCCAACGAGAGTTGTAGTCATCTAAATATTCTTTTCGTTTCTCAATAAGGTTATTGATTCATTGTATTTTGTTTATTTTTTGTTGTTGATCCATTGTATGTTTAAAAAATTGTTTTGTTGAATTAATAAAGAGAGTGGTTGGGTGGAATATCTTGTATTTGTGCGTGTAATTTCATATCTGTGTTGTGTTAATGATATTTTCATTAACACCGGAGATGGGTCAACAGGGATAGACCTAAAGGGAAATTATGTGGAGGGGCTGATTTTTCCGGTTGATTCTAGTATGAGATTTTAGAAGATGATGCTCAGAGGTGCTGAATCGCTAAGGAGTATTAGGTTGAATCTATACTCAGAGAATGAAATTCGTTCTGCTATTCGAGGATATTAGGGGACACAAATCCATGCTTCCCTATAGAATGAATAACAAGCTGCAACTAATTAATTGGAGAAATGATAATATGCACTTACAGAGCAATTTTCATGTAAGAAGATTCCCTTTATACTAAGTTTTTATTGGAAGTACATGAATGTTATAGAGAAGAAATCTCAATTGATCGTATTTCCCGAGTTGTTTCTAATAGTACAAAAAGTTTCGGAAAAAAAGCCCCCCCCCCCCAATATGACCTCCAGGGTCTTATTTATAGTGGTTCAGGGCCTCTTTTATTAGAGGGTTATTGGACCCACATGGTTCTCTATCGGTCGTTTTATTCTCGGTTTTGGGTGCTTGATCTATTGGCCGCCTTTGGTGTAATCGGTTACGATACTCGAACTCTTGAGGGAAGCTTATGAATGTAAGCTTGCAGAAATGAACTTTCGGATGTAGGCTCTCGGCTTTATCGTGAATACTTATAAGGGTTTGACCTCGTAGTGTATATTGATAGCTGCTGGGTTGAAACCGCTATGGGTTTCAGTACTAGGAAGATTAGTACGGGTAGCCTGAATCCTTTCCCGGGTTTCGGCTGTCCCTCCGGTAGGGTCTTTGCGGTAGCCTGTTTCCTTGAAGGTTGGCTTCCGGTATCACTCTTATTTATTTGTGGATGTGACCTTCAGTATTTATGCAGTAAATACTCCAAAAGTTAGTTCTGAGTGGCCTTGGCGTTCTCCCAGATTAGTGCCTTCGATGCTTTTGTCTTTAGGTGTATCGATATTTAGGCAGGTCATTATCGAAGATCCCTTTGGATTTTGTCCATCGGATCTATTGCCTTCGGCTTACTTGGTTTCGGGTTAGGATGATCTTTCGCTATAGGACTCCTTTGTCGGGTCAATGCTGCTTGGAGAATTCTTGTCAGATTGGCCCTGACAGATAAATCCCGCCAGTTACACCCTGTAGCTTTCACGACCCTTTTTCTCATAGGGTTTTGTTTGGTGTCGTGTCTCGAGTTATTCTTTCCAGGTTTTAGCCCTTCCTAATAATGAGTTCTACTTTCTGTTGAGCTTTTAGTGGGCTTTCGGCTGTTTGATACCCTTCACCGCCAGCTCGCTTCTTTGTTAATTTTGGTAGTAACATTTGCCCCTCCAGTGAAGGGATGTTTTCGAGTTTACAAGTCAAACTTTTGTCTTTTCTTCAAAGTTTTGCTTTTGTGCCTCCTGCCTTCCTTTGATCGAGTGCATTGATTGACCTCCTTTTGAGTGATCTGGATTGTCTCTGGATTCTGAATACAAAGTATATTTTCTTTCTCTTTACCCCCGTACAACATCCTTGCTTTCCTCATATGAATCTCGTCCATTGATTCAGTCTCAGGTGGATAGCTGAGAGGCAAGGTAGATTTGTTTTCTCTTTCTCTCTCCTCCTTTCCATGAATAGCATTTACCAAAGCAAGGTTACTGTTCATCGAAATTTGTTGTATTATTTTCCCAAGACTTTAGATCTAGCTGGTAGTAAGTTTTTTTTTTGTGTTGTCTGAATTGACGATTAATAGCAACCCTGTATGAGGTCATACCCATCTCGTTCTCTACCGGGGCTTTGGGATGTAAAACATGTATAAGCAAAAAAAGTGTAGCAATGGGCAATTCAACATATTGACATTAGTTCCCTTAGCTAGGATTGTTGTTCTATAAGATAATGAAATTCCAAATCGTTCGTATGCCTATGTGGTGTTTGTTCTAAAATCATCAAAGAAAAATTAGATTGAACTACGAATTTATGTTATGGTATCACTTGGCAGGACTATGTACAAGATTACACAAATTGGGGATTTCATTTCGAATAAGTATGGGATTTATTTGATGGAAGAGGAGCTCGGGATGAAGGAACACCAAGTGAACAATGTTTTGAGTGAAATCCCAAGTGTCTTGAATCAGCATTCTGAACTGTTATTCTCGAACTTTCCCTTTGGGTATGTCTCTTCTTCTTTGGAACAAGATCTTCTAGAGCAAACTTCTCCCTCTTGTTTTGCGTTTCTTGGAGATGGTTTGTTCCCACCCTCCGTGGATTCTTCTTCTCTAGAGTTTCTATCTAAGAAGAGATCTACTTCAGTTTTTGACAATGATTCCTTTCGGAATCCTAAAAGGGTAAATTCTGTTTCCCGTTCTTCTGGTGGTAAAATTGTCGCATCGCCTCGTCGTCGGCTTCTGCATACCCCTCTTATTTTTTCTCCTGGGAATTTTCATAACGTTTTTCCCTCCTTCGCAGAGACCTTGGAAGTGATTTTGTTACTAGTTTTCTAAGATCTGTTTTTGAAAGGGATCTGGATTCAGGGGAGTGCGAACCTTCCCTTTCTCCCTATTATCCGTGTGACCCCGCGGGTCCCTCTTTTCCGGCCCCAGATTTTGACACAATTATAAGATCTGTTTTATCCTCTATCGATGTCTCCGACATTCAGGAACTTGCTTTCGAAGGGCGGTTTAAGTTTTATCTCAACTTCGTTAAACGACAACTTTTGGTTCATATCTTTTGTCCTCTTGTGGCTCTTTACTTGCCCTATTGATGTAAGGACTAACATCATATCGCACTTGCCTTCTTCTCCCCCACCCCATTTTTTTAGATATCCAAGAATTGGTACGTTATCGGGTCTACAGCTGCCTCTCTAGTTCGGGATAAGGAAGAACTCCAAAGAGAGAAAGCAGTGTTGGAGTCTAAGTTTCATGATCTAACCTTTGCGAAGAGTAGTAATGAAGAGGTTTGCAGTCAGATGAAGGAGTCATTTAAGAGGGAAAGGGTTGCCAACAGTTCCCTAACTGCCAAAGTTTGGGCCCCCAGGCGTGAGCGGTCAGACATGTTGATGAAACACATGGGGAGATTGAAAATAAAGGAGGCGACTCTTTCTGATGCCAGGAGAATAATTTACGAAACTCGGGATCGGAATTCTTTGTTCCTGAAAGTGCACTTTCCAGATATGATGTCTGACTGTTATGAAAAGGCTCTCCTCTTAGTTTATCGTAATAACTATGGCAAGTTTCCTGACATGGACTTTTCTTCCCTTCCTTCGTCCCATCGGAACATAATTTTGAGAGGTGTTATTGCCTTAGATCAGGGTACTAGAGATTCTGAGGGAGAGAAAGCGAAGGTCGAGGATATTTTGTTCATCGGAAAGATGTTCGACTGCCAATCATCTAAGGGTGATGAAAATATGATTTTGCATAAAGAAGGGGGTAACATTGACAGCCCGTATGGAGATGATGGATTTGCGGAGGGGGTAAATCTTCCGGAGCTTGGTGAAAGAGAGCAGGCGGTGCACGCAGGTTCTCCTATTCTCCGGGTATAAATTCCATCCTTTGAATTCTTTCTTTACTTGTACTAGTTGACCTTTGATGACTTTTCCTCATGGTGATAGGAATGATGTCCTTGCTGCTCACCCTCCCTCTTTTATTTTTATTTTTAAGGATGATCTTCATTCTCTTTCTAAGCTGAAGAGGGAATTTCTCACAAAGCCCCCCTTAGAGCTGGCAGAGAATGCTTCTTGAAAGAACTCAAACATATTTACATGAAGTATCCTCTATTATCTTTCAACTTCTTGGGGAACGATAAGGAGATAATATTAAAGAAACTTAGGGCTCATCATGCAAAGTTAATATGTAACATGAAAGAAAAGAATGTTGGGGAAAGATGAACTATTATATCTATATATTTCTTGATAACAACGCATGTTAATGTGAATTGTATTTGTTTTAACTTCATTTTATCGCATGCTTTTCCTGAGTTTGGAATACTCTTTCAAAAGATAGCTTATCTTCTTATTTAAATAGGACGATTTACCTAAAGATACTTCCTCTTTAGTGGATAGTGATGCATTGTTTTCTTTGTGTTTGAGAGATTTTTTGGGAACTTTTCTTACCACCATAGGTGGTAGATGTGCCCTTTCTCCCTCTTTTTCGAAACCTAACTAGGGTTTGGTTTTTGGGGGGGGGAGTAAGAAATGAACGGGTATAACATTACCTATTTATTTACTACTCTCCCGACAGGCCAAGGCCTTTATCTCTTTACTTTCTTTCATAGGCTTGGCCCATTTCATTTGTAAAAATAATATCGTTGCATCTTGTATATATAAAGCAACTCTATACAGTTTCTATTATTCTATTCAGATACTTTTGTACAAAGATTCAATTCAGCAATATTAAAGATAATTTTCTCGTTTCAGTTTTCTCTAAAATCCAACTATTCACATAGTTTATTATATGATTCATGATCATCTACATCTATTCTACACTCGGCATTTACAGGGACATCACAATTGAAGGCAATGGTAGACACAACAGCAGCAACAAACTTCACTTCCATGGAAAAGGGGGGAAAGAATGAGATCAAACTAGAATTGAAGAATAGGGCAAGTGTGAAGACATAATTGTGGAAACTTACTTAATCTTTTAGTACAGGACCTTTGAGTCAAGCATTACAGGCTTCAACCACCGCATTTCTGGATCTGGGACGAGACAAGGTGCGCTATTTTTTTGGAGAATGGTTCGACGTCAATCTGAAGTTAAAGCCTTATTGGTTTTTGATATGCCAAATCATAATGCAACTACGAGATGTTTAAAAAAACAGAAAAAAATATAACAAAAAAAGAGCATTTCCGTTATTATTATTTTTTTTAATAAAATAGGTCTACTAACTAAATTTCTGGATTGGAATACAATTTACCTTTTGGTATTTGCCAGTCTTGTTGTTCGCCACATCAAGATTAATGAAGTTGTGGTCTGCTTGATTGCATGGTCAAAATTTGTCTTTTTTGATTTAGATCTGCTGTTCGCTACAGCCCTTTTAGATCTAATGCCTTTTATTCCTTCGGCATCTAGATGATGCAAAACCTTTTTTTAGTATAAGCAATTTTCGTTGAGCAACCAGTTTTTGTGGATAACTTCTACGTAACTGGAGAATGATATATCGGTCATTACATTCTAGCTTTTGCTAGCACTAGCAAGATTCGCGAAGGAAATGAAAGCCAAAGTAGGTATTCATATAAATTTAAAGGTGCCTTAGCTATATAATTTTAATTGGATAATTAAAAGAAGTGCTTATTTAGACCGTATTTCGTTTTAGGGTTCAGTCTTGTTAATAAATTGGTGTCCAGTTTTGGCATAGAGATCGGTGGCAGAAGGCTAATCTGATTATGGTGCCTAGATGAGCAGTAGAGAAGTGAAGAATAATAGTTTACTATAACATGTAGCTGTGAATATGAGTTGTATTAGACTTTAAAGCATAACTAATGGGGTGTGCAAATAGAAGAGCTGCAAGCATTTCACTGCAGTTAGTAGCATGGCAGTGGCCTAAGAGAAGTTACAACATGATGGCAGCATCACATGTTGGGGAATTTTGTGGTTTGAGACGTTAATGGAGGAGAATAAAAGTCGTACTTTTGACTTCAAGGATTTGTGTAGCAAATTCTTTCAGACAATAGTTCAACCCACCAGGTACAAAAGGGTTATCGAACTATTGACTTCAGGATTCAATGAAGCCTTGAAACAGTGTAATCGGATTCAAAATTTGTACGATTTTGATCCGACCAAGAACACTCTTAAATTTGGTATCTGATGATGCAAGTAGAGAAGAAGAATAAAGAGAAGAAGAAGAGAACAAATCTGCAGCAGTTTTTGGAATTTGCAACACCTATAAGGTGTTACAGAGAACGACAGCGTTAGAAACGCTTTAATGATGTTGCAGATTAATATAGGAAGAAGAAGATGTATTCAAAGTTATCTGAAACATTTCTGGGCGTTGCTATTTATAACAAACGAAAAGGTGTCTTTCAGAGAAACGTCACGACTGTTTGCAATGGCCATTTCCGTTCGTACAGCGTCGCATCCCTTCCCTTTGGGATGAAACCAGTCGACTGCCCAAAAGGCACCGGTCGACCGTTTTCAAACAGAGAACAAAACGGTCGACTGGTTGAGTTTTGGCATATTGACTGGTTTATTTTGCAGCCTAATGGATTACGAGACCCCAAGAGCCCCAAGGCCCATTTTTTAACATTTTAAATATTATTATCTATGTCAAGCTCATGCTCAAGGCCCATTTCCTTTTCTCTCCTTCTCTTCTTTCTTTTGTTATAATACATCATGCCTTTGTATATATAGAGGCAAGCTCTTGATTATTTCATGATGTGGGACAAACAAATTTTGCCCATTCCTTCTTTCTTCTCTCTTAAAAAACAAACCTCATACCCAAAACCATGTTTTGAAAATTTACAACAATCTCCCCCAATTTTCAAAATAAAATGGACGGCTGAGTCACTAGTGTGACTTCCTACATACCCAAATGGGATCAAGCCTATGTAGTTCTAAGATCAAGTTTTGCATCATCGTGGAAACAACACATAAATAAAAGTATCTTTTGGATTTGAACTTTTACTTAGTGTAAACCATTCAAAGTTCTATCGAGATTCAATGGTGAACGAATCTTGAACCAAGTATCCCTTAATGATAAAACCGGAATAATCACACATGCTGTATTCCGTAGTTAGAGTGTTATGTATTGCTCAGCACGTTAATGGCCAAGTGCTTATATCCTGGTTATGAGTCTACTTAGAAAGCGGTCCTACTTTCCTAGGAAACGACCTGATTTCCATACTCATATAGGTAAGTCACTTAAGGTATTTCTGCAAGACACCTTTTAGGTTTCTAGACTTATTAAAGATATTTATCCATCCTTTGTTCATGCAGAATCCAACACTAAACATTATGGGATTATTGATTTAGTGTTCCATAATCATTTACTTAACTTGTTGGTACCCATTGAACTTTGTCTATCCTTTTCAAGACACAAGTTGGGTTTCTGTTAAGGATGATCAATCTTCATTCACAGACCTTATTCCCATTTCTTTAGACTTTATAGAACCTATAGCTTTTGGAAGACTCTTCGTAAGTGGGTCAGCCAAGTTTTTCTTTGTTTCTATGTAGTCAACAGTTATAACTCCACTTTTGAGTAACTGTCTCACCATGTGATGTCTTAGACTTACATGTCTAGACTTTCCATTATATGTTTTATTAGAAACATTATATATCGTTGCTTGATTATCATAGTTAATCAAGACTGCTGGAGATGGCTTCTTCCACAATGGGATTTCTACTAACAAATTTCTAAGCCATTCCGCTTCTTTACATGCGTCTGCTAATGCAATCAATTTTGACAACATAGTTGAATCAGATATACAGGTCTGCTTCTTGGAAGTCCAAGACACAGCAGCGCCTCCTAATGTAAATATCCATCCAGTCGTAGACTTGGATTTCGATTCTACATTGTTCCAGGTTGCATCACTATATCCCTCAATTACAGCAGGATATCCTTTATAAGATAAACCATAGTTTATGGTTCCTTTTAAATAAGCTAAAACTCTGGAAATAGCTTTCCAATGTTCAAAACCTGGATTACTCATAAATCGACACAATACACTTATAGCATGTGCGATGTCTGGTCTAGTGCAATGCATAGCATACATAAGACTCCCAATAATACTGGAATATTCCAACTGAGAAATGGTACGTCTAGTTTTCTTTTCTAACTTTATACTTGGATCTAAAGGAGTTGGTGCTGGTTTGACATTATAATGATTATACTTCTTTAGGAACTTCTCAATGTAATGAATTTGAGTTAGTAATAACTCCCCCGTTTTTCTAATAATTTTAATTCCTAAAATTACATCAGCCTCTCCCAGATCTTTCATATCAAATTTAGAAGATAGAAACTTCTTAGTTTCATTTACACAGGATATGTTGGAACCAAATATCAGCATGTCATCAACGTATAAACATATTATAACATAACCGTTGTTATCCGATTTGCTATAGATACATTTATCTGCATCATTAACAATGAATCCAAATGGCAGTGCAACTTTATCAAACTTCTCATGCCATTGCATGGGAGCTTGCTTCAGCCCATAAAGAGATTTAACTAATTTACAAACTTTCTTTTCTTGGCCTGGGGTTATGAAACCTTCGGGTTGTTCCATGTATATCTCTTCTTCTAAATCTCCATTTAGAAAAGCTGTCTTTACATCCATTTGATGTATGACCAAGTTATGAATTGATGCAAGTGCTATTAAACAGCGTATCGAAGATATGCGAGCCACTGGAGCATATGTATCAAAATAATCTACTCCTTGTCTTTGTTTATATCACTTAGCAACTAATCTGGCTTTGAACTTATCAATGGATCCATTTGTATTCAACTTTTTCTTGAATATCCATTTACATCCTATAGGTTTAGCACCAGGAGGTAAATCGCTTAATACCCAAGTTTGGTTTAACATTATGGAATTCATTTCATCATTGATAGCTTTTTTCCATAAATTAGAATCTCTAGAACTCATAGCCTCAGAATAAGTTTTGGGATCATCATCGACGTTCATTACATATCTTGTCACATTAAGGACTTCGTTCTTATTGCCTTCTACGAGATATGTTATGAAGTCAGGACCATAGTCCTTCTCTATTCTCGCTCTTTTACTTCTCCTATGTTCAGTACTATTATCTGGTACTGACATTTCCTTGCTGTTTTGAGCAGGAGCATATTCATCATCATTTGTATCATTAGTCTCAGTTGGTTCTGGACTAGATGATCTTAATGGATTCTCAACGGTTTGATTTTCAAAAAATTCTACATCTACAGATTCTATGACTTCTAAGGTATCAAGAATCATAAATATATAAGTTATACTATTAAGAGAATACCCAATGAAAACACATTTAAAAGCTCTATTACCTAACTTTGGTCGTTTAAGGTCTGGTTTTCTAACATAAGCAAAGCAACCCCAAACTTTGAGTCTAGTAAGATTAGGTTTTCTGTTAAACCATAATTCATAAGGAGAAATATTATTCTTCTTAAGTGGTACTCTATTTAAAATGTAACATGCAGATAATATAGCATCTCCCCATAAGTTATAAGGTAAATTAGAACTTATGATCATGGCGTTAACCATTTCTACTAAAGTTTTATTTTTCCTTTCAGCAACACCATTTTGTTGTGGTGTATAGGGGCAGTACATTGGTGAATAATACCATTTTGTTTGCAAAACAAAGTAAACTCATTTGAAAAATATTCACCACCACGATCTGAATGTAACACTTTAATTTTGATTCCTAATTGTGTTTCGACTTCTGCTTTGTAAATTTTGAATTTATCAAAGGCTTCATCTTTAGATTTCATTAGATATACATAAGCATATCTAGAATAATCATCAATAAATGTTATATAGTATTGGTTACCACCGTAGGTGATATGACTTTTCAAGTCACCCACATCACTATATACCAAATCAAACAAACCAGTTTTCCTTTCAACAGATTTAAAGGATTTTCGATGTATTTTTGCTTGAACACATATTTCACATTTAGAAATGGATTCGAAATCATAATCAGAAATTAATCTTAATTTATGCATATTTCTAAGTGACTTATAATTAACATGTCCTAATCTACCATGCCATAAATTAACAGAGTCAACAATATAAGTAGAAGATTTCTTCATTAGATTCAACTTAATCATGTTGTTACAAGAATATCCCTGTCCAATAAATTTGCTGTTCTTGGACAACACTAATTTATCAGACTCATACACCATCTTGAATCCTCCTTTGTTAAGAAGGTATCCAGAAATCAAATTCTTACACATATCAGGTACATAAAATACATTGACTAAAGTAAGAACTTTCCCAGAGGTGAATGTCAATTCAATAGTGCCTTTTCCCAGAACTTTGCTTGCAACTTTGTTTGTGCCAGTTACTTCGCTGGATTCTCCATTATTCTCATCGTAAGTCTTGAACAGATTACGGTCTTTGCAAATATGAATAGTCGCTCTAGTATCGAGCCACCAATCATTGTCAATGCCACTAACGGAGTTCGTCTCTTGTACGACAGCCACAAGCTGTTCTTCGACCATATTCACTTTTTGTTGTTTCTTCCGAAGACGACAGTCTCGGGCATCGTGGCCGGGTTTGTGACAATAGAAACAGTCACCCTTTTTCTTATTCTTGGAATTAGTACCTTTCTTTTTGAACTGTGTCTCATTCTTAGGCTTCAACTTATCGTTAATTTCAACATTATTAGCCTTAGATTGAGACTCAGTTTGCGGATTATCATCTAGTTCACGTTTACGAGAATCATCTTCAATACGAAGATGATGCTGTAAACCGTCTAAATCATAATCTATTTCCGCATGCTTTAATTTTTTCTTATAATCATTCCAAGAATTCAGGAGTCTCGAAATAATAACTCCAACAACAAATGATTCAGGGAGATCAATATCGGCATCCTTAAGTTGATTTACTAACAGCAGTATTTCACTTACTTGTCCAATTATAGACTTGTTAGTGACCATTTTGAAATCCATAAAATTGCATATAAGAAATTTCTTATTACTTACCTCAGAGATGCGATATTTGCTTTCTGGCGCAGTCCAGAGTGCCTTCGCGGTGTCCAAGGTCCTATGAACATTGTATATCGGAGTAGACAGTGCATTCAGAATGTGGCCTCTGCATAGAAAATCTTCCTCTTTGCGCTTTGCCCTTTTAGCTTTTAGTTCCGCACTATCCTTATCGGTTTCCTTCGGTATTTTCTCCAATCCATCTTCGAGAATATGAAATAATTTGACCGTGATCAGAAAGAATTTCATAGTCTCTTGCCAACGAGTGAAATTCTCTCCATCAAATCGCTCTAACTTCGTCAAATGTTGATTCATTACTTGCAATGCGCTCAAAACTTCCATGGTTGAGTTATTGTCTGAAAATTTGTTGGGGAATTTTGTGGCTTGAGACGTTAATGGAGGAGAATAAAAGCCGTACTTCTGACTTCAAGGATTTGCGCAACAAATTCTTTCAGACAATAGTTCAACCCACTAGGTACAAAAGGGTTATCGAACTATTGACTTCAGGATTCAATGAAGCCTTAAAACAGCATAATCGGATTCAAAATTTGTACGATTTTGATCCGACCAAGAACACTCTTAAATTTGGTATCTGATGATGCAAGTAGAGAAGAAGAATAAAGAGAAGAAGAAGAGAACAAATCTGCAGCAGTTTCTGGAATTTGCAACACCTGTAAGGTGTTACAGAGAACGACAGCGTTAGAAACGCTTTAATGATGTTGCAGATTAATATAGGAAGAAGAAGATGTATCCAAAGTTATCTGAAACATTTCTGGGCGTTTCTATTTATAACAAACGAAGAGATGTCCTTTCAGAGAAACGTCACGACTGTTTGCAATGGCCATTTCCGTCCGTACAGCGTCGCATAGCCCCAAGGCCCAAGGCCCATCTTTTGACATTTTAAATATTATTATCTATGTCAAGTTCATGCTCAAGGCCCATTTCCTTTTCTCTCCTTCTCTTCTTTCTTTTGGTATAATACATCATGCCTTTGTATATATAGAGGCAAGCTCTTGATTATTTCATGATGTGGGACAAACAAATTTTGCCCATTCCTTCTTTCTTCTCTCTTAAACAAACCTTATACCCAAAACCATGTTTTGAAAATTTACAACATCACAGGCAATGAGCAGGAGTGAAGATGAGAGGTAGAGTGTCATTTTGATAGTGAGAACTAGTCTGGTATGTACTAGGTTGCTGTAACTCTGCTGCAAAACTAGTGGTCTGGATCGACTTAAATAGGCAATCTTTTTTAAAGCCAAATACACTCATTTTGACTTTTGAAAAGAAAAAAATGGTATATTTATTTGATCAAAATGGATGTAATATGTGCTGTTTGTATAATATTTTGAATGAAAATGGTGTTCAAGTATGTATACAGATATCCAGTTTTTCATGCTAACGACAATTATATTTCGTGTTATTGACAGGCTGATTCACATTTTATTTGATTTGTATTATGTTAAAATCTTTTCATTCTCATGCGGCTTTGTTGGAAGATAGCAAGATGAAGAGTTCCTTGTATTCTCTTTTTTCAACGTAAAAACCTTTTCATTATCCCAACTTTGATGGTTGCAACGGTATATCCTTTTTGACTTATCATGGAGTTTTCTGTGGATATAAATAGGTTTAGTGCTTATATGAGTACACGTCATTTACAAGCAAAAGAGAGAATTTGAAGTGAAAAATAATTTCCAAATCGATTCGGGAGATCATGTGTAATATTTCTTTTAGTTTTCAATTATATATATATATATATTGAAACAAAATGGTACTTATATAACATATAAAAAGAGGTACAAAGATGAGATCAAGTTGTTAACAAAATGCAACAACAGACCTAAAACAAATACTACACATAACAAACAAAACAACAGCTTGATCCACTAACACACGTACAACACAGAAACAAAAGACACTAAAGAACCACACTAATATTCATAATCCCTAAAGATAGTTATTTCAAAGAAGCCACATTCTCCATATTATCTGATGGTATTACTTATTAATACCTTTGAATAATATGGGTATAGAGGTGGGGCGTTACAATTTGGTATCAGAGTGAGGTTTAGAACAATACATTATATATATGTATAAGAGACACGAGTCTAAACCTTAGAAGAGACTTAGTGTCCTTGTCCCCATGAGTGTGCAGTAGATTTTATTGATTACTAGGGTAATCATTAGGGGACGAATTTGTTATTTTTGTAATAATATTAATTTACTTCCCCCGTAATTTTGATGTTTATCTTTATTTGAAATTTAAATAGTTGATTGTGATTAAGAAATAAGAAGTTGCGCAGTGGAAATTAATATATAAATTTCCGCTGAAGGCTTTGGTTATTTGTCCCTTGATTGCTAGTTTTTTTAATACATGTTACAACTGAGTATCAAATTTAATGTAAGGGTGAAATAGTAGTTAAATCCAAACAAACAAATAAATTAGTAACGACGGTAACGACAATAATAATTGAAGTAAATCATTAAATGTGCATATCGATTAATAATTGGTTAAAAGAATCAATTTTTGAGTTGATTTGTCGTTGGGTGATTTAAGAGTCTTGGTCGATACGTCTGATCAACGTTATCGATCGGGATTTCTATATACTTGTGCGAGGCAAATCGACACTTTATTATGATATAGAATTAAAACAAGTGATAGATAAAAGAAAGATGTAATTAGATTTGGATATAGTATTTATTATTAACAAATAATTCAAGATGTGTCCGTTAAGTGTGCTGGGAAAAATTTACTGGTACGGGTGCACATGTATTCAGTGAAGATTCTTAGCCGCTAGGATGAGACGTTTCAATACAACGTTCAGATGTAATAATGGAATGTAGTTTAGTACTTCGAAGATAATATATAAATTCAAAAGTATAATTTACAGTTTGTTAGGCTTATGAAATTGTAAGCCTTGAGCATATAGAGATTAAGTTTTCGAAATATAGCAGTTTGTAGATATGTGGAATGTACCAATGTTAGTTCGTGGATATATAACCGTTTAAAATAATAGTAGAATGATAGATTTCAATTATTTATTTACTACTTAAAGAAAAAGAAAAAGAAAATAAATAATAGTTCCTCTCGTGGTAATTTAATAATTGATGCATATTCATGCTTGATCTTGATTAGCAAAGATGTGTGTGTGTATGTATATATGTATGTATGTATATAAAATATTTGATTAGTTGTTGTTGCTTTCATGTATGAAAATCTGAGCAACTTTTTGTTATATTTATAAAATTTAACTAAATATTATGTGTTAGCACCTTTATAGGGAATTTTACGCATCCAACTTCTACTCCATATGACATAATAGATTCGATCAAGCTAGCATTTATAGAATGGTTATGAAAACATGCATACATGTCTTCAAATGACAATGGGAACTGTAACCGTTTGTGGCTCAAGTTACCAAATAAAATGGCATGTATGTTATTATTACATTATAATAAAAACAATTTTGATTTTTTTTTAAAGGAGAGGGACACCAGCTCCTGCTGCTGCGTATCGCAGCGACTACCCATGTCATCGTAGAAGAAGAGGGGAAAACGAGCTGAAGTAGTTTTATCATAACTTTTGAATGCTTTGTCGAATTTTAATGATTTTTCACATTTCGAAAAGCTTGCAATATAAGAAATAATTTTTATTTGAAGTGTTGTGTGAAATTTTGAAGTCTACTTGGCTAAATGCACGAAATTATAATGCAAGCCTGAGCTTTATTATTTTTGTTTGGCTGAGCAAAGATGATTTATTTATAACTTTCGATTCTCCTGTCAAAATTTGACTATTCACCCATTCGGAAAGCTAAGATCAGAAGCAACAATTTTCATTTGAAGTGTTTTACAAAAAATTGAAGCTTACCAGGTTAAAATATGATTCAACGCTGTTGTCCCAAAACTAAAACCATTCAAAACAGGTTTGAATTGTTTTGCTCATAACATTTGAACCGTTAATCTGATTTAGACGATTTTACACATTCTAGAAAGCTAATAAACTAAGCTACAACTTTCATTTGAAGTGTTATTTGTATTTTGACATTTACTAGTCCGAATACCCGCTTTTAACTTGCAAACCTGCATGCGTATATTTTGAAATATAAAACTCCGGGCTGAATTGTTTTGATTGTAACTTTTGAACTGATTGTCCGATTTTAACGAATTTACACTTCCCGTAAAGCAAAAATCATAAGATACAATTTTCCTTCACATGGTTTCATGAAATTTTGATGTTTACCGAGTCAAAAATCACCCTTTCTACTGTTGACCTGCATATATACATATATATATATATATATATACATATATATATATATATGTATGTATGTATGTATGTATGTATGTATGTATGTATGTATCTAATTGGAAGAAAAAAAAGTTGCTTAGTAATCTTGTAGTTATATGTATGTTATATGCATTTATGTGAAACTAATGTTATATTTGAGTTAAGACAGGTATTGAAGGAGCTTATGGAGTGTTAAATGACGAAGATTGATTGCTTCGCTCACATGAAAATTATTGTAAACTGCTTAAAATGTTAATTATAAAGGTACGTTTTCGGATTAGATGTTGTGCAATATTGTGTTATTGTTTTGTTTCCCCATGTTTCAGGATGCCCCGTGTTGGGATGCCTCTATGGAGATGTATATTTTGCGTTTATATTGTATTCTGATTTTCCAAAACGTCCTCCATACAAAGGAGACTCTGCAGAAATTTATCCAAATTTCGGGAGTTCGAAAGTTTTCATAAACCAAAAACTGTAAACAAAAAATGTAGGACATTAAGTTAATTCAATTAAAACTCATGTGTATGTAATTGAATCAGGCATATATGCCACCTGTTGAAACATTTTATGTAGGTTATGTAGAGTACACAAGAGTTAGAATATACGTTGTTTACTTATCCCCTATAAGAAATTGCGAGGACGCAATTTTGTTAAGGGGGGAAGTCTGTAGCAACCCTGTTTTGACGTTGGAATTATTCGTTTTCTTTTGATTTGTAGCGATTTGTTAAATTAAATAAATGGATTAAATTAAAGGAATTTATTTGTGATATTGAATAATTTTATTTTTATAAATAATTGAAATAGTTGGTAAACAAATCTGTTATGATTGTATGTTAAATAGACAAACAAATTAGAAGAGCGTCGAATGAAATAAAATTGTTAAATTGTTTAGTTGCAACGTGTACCATGGATAGTGAATTGCTTTATACAAGGATTGGGTTGATGATGATACATTAGTTAAAAGGAATAAGTTATATTAGATATAATTGTATACATATATTTAAAATGGTTTGAAAATAAACTTATTATTAATTGAACGATAGTTTATCAAATTAAGATAAGCGAACGTAGAAATTGAATAAAAGTGTTCGATAAGTGAAATGGAATGGGATGTAAAATTAATTCTATAAGGTTGAAACTTATTTGTAAATAAATGTTTATATATGTGTGTGTGTATATATATATATAATCCACTCCAACTCTCTAAAGCCCAAGACTATCACAAATAAATCATCACCCATTTACCTTATTATCTAGAGGGTTTGCCAAAAACCTGGACCGAATTTTTTTCCTCCAGAAAAATCGCATCAGACCCCTTTTCTCTTCTATTTTCCTCTTCTAGCCCTAAATCTCCTGTTTGATTGAAAAAAAAGATGGAATCGAGCTCGCGCTCGATTGAAGAAACCCGACCACCATCGACGCTTGTGGGTGAGCGAGCTTCGCTGGAAGGAGGTGCGACTCCTCCTGTTTTTCACGTGCGCGAAAGGAAGTAGGAAGATGAGGCTAAGCATGGCAACTTCCTGGCAATTCGTGGTTTCGTGAATGGTTCTAGGCTGAGTTAGCTGGGTCAAGGCACTATCGTCGACGTGGGTAACTGACGTGACGTGAATAATCACAGAAGGTGCGTGTTGTTTGCTGAATTGTTTCTAGCAGTGGTGTACATTGAGTTATCATCGTTAGGATTTTCAAGCGTCGTTTAGGTGAGTTTCCCTCATTCACATCTATTTCTATCTCCATTCTAGTTATACACACACACACACACACACACACAATTATCAGTTGATGACTGCTTTTCTTGGATGATTAGACTATGGAATTTAAATTGCTATGATTTGGATGGTTGTTTGATTGGGGGTAACTGACTGGAGAATTTTGTGTTGGTAGGACATTTGAAATAAAGAGGGGATATTTGACTATGGTGATTTTAAATTGTGGTTGTATAAATTGTCCATTTTATCAATTGGTAAATTTTTGTGGTTTTATACAATATGAGAAACCGTATATGTATATGTGTATATACCTAATACTATTGTGAAGTTCTAGATTATAAATTCTAAATTAAAGTATACAATATAATTTCAAATATTGATTTGTAGCCTAAATTATAAATAAATTGGATTTAACGAAATATATGTATATAACAATCTATTAAATATTAGCGTTTTAGTTTATAATATGGATAATTTAATTAATATGATAATTTAATCAAGGTTGTATATTTATTTGATTTTTTTTCTTTTAGAACTATTCTATTTTTGTTTCGGCTGGCTATTTGAAATATTTTACCATCATTTTAAATAAATCATTTAAGAAGCTTTCATTTTATAATAATATAAAGAAGTGTTTGATAATAGTTGACATGTTATGGTGTGTATTTCGTTTCATATTATGCTTTTATAGATTTCTACCTTTGAAATGAGTATTTACATTTCCAAATATTTGAAGTATCTTTTGAGTAATATTTTATTCTGCTTTGTTTATGAATTATATTGGAATTTAATGTATTCCTTGAACAAGCTTTGAATCCTTCCATCATTTGTATAATTTCCAAATTTTCAATTCTTATATGAATTTTATACCATGAATGATTCACTATTGATTTAATTTATTGATGATTTAAATATGATACAGTGATTACATCCTTTTTGTGATTTTATGATATAAATATATTCTATGTAACGAAAAATTTGAATAAATGGTTTGGTGAAACCGCTGGTATGGGACTTTCGGTATCACTATCCTGGTTATTCATTGGACTTGTTATATAGAGTATTGAAGGGTTGGTGTATTATACGAGCACTAGATAAACATATTTGTAAACACAGTGGTGTACAGGATTGATTAATTTCCTATTTTGTCTGATTGAAGCTATTGAGTTGATGTTGTGGTTCATGAGATTTTCTTGATTTGAGATGTTTGAGTTTTCCAGTGTGGAGTTGACTAGCGGGTACTAAGATGGTGGTGGAAATGTGTGGTATAGGACACATTGTTACAACCACTTGGGTTACTGACTGTGAGTCTGTAACACATATTGTTGTTGTTGAGCTAGTATTCGGTATTCTTAGGGAAGCTAGACTCGGGGGGAGTCTCATATATGTATTCACTCATCCAGGGGGCTAAGTTATACTCGATCGGGAGGGTCGTAGTGTTAGGTGTCTAAATACGTATATAGTACTTGGCTAAGCTCGTGGGGAGCTTATTAGCATGTGCAAAAACTAAGTTGTTTCGGATTCGAGTTATCACTTTGATGAGCTTGTTGTTTTGGATCCATTTTATGATGCCATTGTTGAATTTGTGGCTTTTGTTGTTATTCGATGCTCTGGATCCAATTTATAGTGATACTCTTGGGTTTCATTATTTGTTTCCTATAGATGTTGGATTTCAAATGTTTTTACCTTATTTGTTGGTGTTGATTTAAATATATAGCCTTAAAGATATAATGTTATCTTGACATTTGTAATTTTATGCTTCATTACGCTATCATGTGATTGTGAGATTTTGGCGATTTTATAATGCGTTATAACTCATGAATGAGATTCATTTGAATAAGACTATGTTGTCATTTGCATAGGTTCATATACGGTGATGCTTCCATAATATTTAGCCGTGAGGCATGAATCATTGATGTCTCCTTTCTTATGAATGATCATTGTGGATTAAATAATATTGTACCCCTTTATGTTATTATTCTTGTTTTGAGTACCCAAACATTATATATTAACTATAATGGATTTAAAAATAGATTGATCCGTTTACTATTTATATAAAGACCGAGACATTACAGGTGTAGGGACCTTGAGACTAGCTTGTATTTACTGTGCTTAGTGGAGTATAGTAATCTAGTGAATCATTTATTACCATGTGTTGAATAGAATGATGTATATTTTTTGTGTGTAATAAGTTAATGTATATGAAATGTTAAATATTATACATTATATTATCGATGCAATTGACTATGTGATCTCTATATTCATGTATATTATGTATTGTTCTGTCCTGGAGGCACACGTGTAATTGTTTTGTACCGAAATTGAGTACGTAAGAGTAAGTGATATTTCCAAAATTTTAATACGTACCAGTGTTTGTCTAAGAGAATTTGCACATGTGAGCCCCTACAGCCTCATTCTCCGTATTAACTGACGGTATTACTTAGTAATACTCTTGGATAATATGGGTACAAAGGTGGGGCATTACATTAATGCATAATCACTTAAAATTAATTATTAAATATTACATATTACTTCATAAATGTAAAATTTATTGTTAGCTACTAATTATGAAATATTAGCCTTTATTGTTATATAATTATTAACAATTAATTTTACTTTCGTCCTTGTCGTTTTGGTCTTGCAAGTTGGGTCATCACCGTATGGTTAATGGCAATACACGTGATGCTTCAACGCATAATTTTGTTGTTTCTGTCTGATGGTGGTTTGCCTACCTTTGCAAGATGATTATGGTCATGTGGTGAAAGTCTGAAAGAGTCGTAATTAGATGTTGCATTGACATATCAACGGAATTTGGTTTTGTCTTCTTTGTTCTCGTGCTGGTCCTCTGCTCATCACCAGAGCGTCAGTAGAACAGGTGAAGTCTCTGTGCTCTCGAATCTGCTATACCTCTTGGTGATCATCGTCTTCTCCCACACTATTGGCAAATTCCAGATTTTCGGCCACAAATTTTGATTACTTACACGGAATACTATGGAAGGAAACTGCTGCAAACAATTGGTGTGGAGCTCGAAATCCTTGGCAAGATGCTTTTGGTTTGCACTATAGCTATAGCACGCACATCTCAGGTCTCAAATCAATTGCGGTGTTGTCTTGCATCTTGCCCGTGTACATGTACTTTTATTATATACAGTCCAGTGCTGTTATTGTTTTGTATTCAAATGTAATCTACTAATGTGAAGTATGTAATGTATTCATTCTCTCCCTGCATTGGAGAGTTAGGAAAATTTGTAGACTGGTAAATTAGCTAGCTCCAGCTCTCTAAGCCTGTATAGGTAGCGTGATGGAACACGTTAAATTCCATAAGTGGTGGATATTCCACCTTAAAAACCAAATAACTGGCTATCTACTAAAAATCACCTACACTATAATGATTTTTATTATTGGTTATAATACAAGGTGTTTGGGGTCACCCTAAAAACCGGACGACTTTGCCAAAATAAACTAGAAATTAATATTTTATGTTAATTATTAAGTAGTAATTATAAATAATTAACTATTGAATTTTATGTCTTAATTATTTAATAATACTAATAAATTAAACTTAAATAATAGTAATAATTATTAAATAATATTAAATGATAATAATCATGATAACTATAATCTTTTAAATATTAAACAAAATTATTAATTATAAATATTAAATACTAAATGTCACTTCTTAATTACTAATATTGATTGTTAATTAAAATTTGCTAAATATTTTTCTTAATTATATGTTATTAAATACTAATTTTTTAATAGTCACTAGTAACTAATAATTATTCAAGGGTAAATATTAATTACTAATTATGAAAATATAATCAGTAAATATTACTTTTTTGGCAAGCTCAACCGGTTTTTAGAGTGATCCATAATGCCTTTTATTATAACAAATAATAAATACATTACTATAGGAGTAGATAAATCATCTAACTACTTTTATCGGTTTTTAAGGTGGACCATCAACCACAAATGGTTTTTATAGTGGATCGACCACTGTTATTAACCTAGCTTAAAGTACATGAGCTAATCTATGAGATTGGGCTACTCTTAATTACACAAACAACTAACGAAGAAATGCACTGCGCAAGATACAACATTACATGACAAATACAATTTCATAACCACTGCCATGAGCCAGCAAAAGGCATATGAAACACCAAGACAGGTGTGTAGAATTACCAAACAAATATGACATCCCACATCGAAAGTAGAAACCATCAAACTAGCAGAAACAGTTGCAAAGCAAAGCTTCCCCAAATCTTGGACATGGATAACAATAAGATAACTGGGAGAATTACCAACATAAAACCATGACATAATGTATAAGACCAAAGTGTAGCTCACATCAAAGCCATAGGATTCAATTACAGAGCATCCATGACAAAGAAGCTCCCTAAGAAAGGAAAGCCATCACAATATAAATCACAAAAACCAATTGACTAAATATTATGACAAGTGGACAAAGAAGAAAGTAGCAATCCCAAACCGAGAACCCCCAAAAAACCAACGAAGCATACAACTTTCATTGTGGACGAAGGGAGAAAAGAGTTCTCAGAGAATTATCAGCCTAGTCCACAACTTAGAATGCACCAAGGCAATCCGCATAACAATAACCCACAACAGCCACAAAAAGCAAGAAAAACTCAAAGTACACAAGTCGAAACTCCTAAAAAAAATACCCAACATACAATACAGCGAACACTAGCTACAAACCAACCAGTGTCGACACTAGAACCTCCACGAACAAAGTAACACTGTAAAAACAATTCTATGCTTTAGCTATGTAGAAACTGGAAGGCAACACTTACGGCAATAGATGATCAGAATCAGGCCACCAGTTCTGTAACATCCCAGATTTTAGAACGTTAATTACGAATATTTAAATATGTTTTATATATTGATTTGGTAATATAAATAGATTTTTATATCGAATTTATTTATTAAAATGGAGTTAGAATGTGTATATATATATATTTATGTTTTTATAAACTTATTTAAATCAAGCTCGAAAGGTTGAGGTAGTTCGTAATTTTCGATTTGAACATTAATTGAATATACAGAATCCGTTTTAAGTCGAAATTCTGTGAAACAAGAAACATTTGAACCGATTTGATTATATTTTTCTAATGGAAGAGAAAAATGGAAATTTCAGCTTATAGATTGCAAGATATATCCAATTCAAATTTTCAAATAAGTCGCTATGGAATTTCGTTAATAAACGATAGCGTTTATAAAAGGATTTCTGTATATTTGGATTTCATTTAAACTGATTTTTGAATATTGAGTTTAAAATATATATCGGTTATTCCGTTTGGATGAATAAATAATAATAATTTATTACTTATTTAAAAAGGATTTTGTTTTGGAATTTTAAATATATTTTATCAATATAATATAGGCTTTTGAACTGTTTTCTTTTCAAATGACCACCTTATCGACGAAACAAATTTTATTGGAATGTGTATCGCTAATTATTGCTATATTTCCGATTTGGAGCCAAACAGAGTTGTTTTGTTGGTAGACGGAATTTAAAGGTGAACCGATGCATTTATAAAGATTTTTATAGCACGTTTTCCAAACGGGTTCCCTTTTTTTTAGTAGCATGTGGAACCATAAGATCACGGCATACGTTGATGCTCACTTAAGTAAACCCTGCGCCGTGTGTCTACCCTACTTTGTATAGTCATCGCACATATATGCTTAATTTCATTGGCTTCGTAACGATAAGACATAGCGGTATGTAGTTTTCATTTCATTTTGGAGAGTTTTTGTTTTGGTACGAGTATAGAATGACTGACTAAAATTATCAGTAGGATTCAATAACCCGTGCCAAAAAAAATAAAAATCAAACAAATATAAAACCAAGCATACCCAAATCATACTGTCCACCGACTTTTGTTCTGCATGCCTAAAACCAGGCACATGCATACCCTATTGTTTCCAGACCTTTCAACATACTGACTTAACGTACTGACTTCTTTTCAAAGTGACGAGATTATACATGCCTAAGTAACATTTTCTTCAGCATATCCTAAGAAAACCATATACAGCCAATATAAAGGGGCATGCCAACCCATGTACGCACATGAAAAGGACCAAACACACACAGTCATAATTTTCCTCAACCTACCCTATATGTTTCCTACTATTGTCGTGTTGCACTTCAACCGTAAGGAAATAAAAATCTTGTGTCAAGTCGCCTTCAACTAGAGTACAGCCGACCATAACCTAAGTTAAGAAAAATATACCCCTACCTGTACGCGATGAACTGACGCTGTGCTTATCCTCTATGTTTTCCTTCTATAAATACTGATGCAAACTCTATTTTTGGTTCATCCAAACGAAACCTAGTATTCTGGAGCATAGGCTAAGCAATTAAAAGATAGGGTAATAAAATTATAAACTGGTCCAATATTAAATGGTGCTTCAACTTGTATGTGATAACATGGATATAAGCATTCAAATTATCTTTGTTTGTAATTGATAGATGAGCGTTGGTCGGTATGGAGTGCGGAAGGTTTCAGTATTGAGAGGAAGGAAGGGTGTACATGCTTTGTGGGTTGGAACATGTAAAGAAGGATTTTTTTGAACAACATAAAGGAATAGAAAAAGGGTTGGAAGGAGATGCAGGCGGATGGGAAGTTTCGAACTGGATAGAAACATGTTGCGTGGGGTGGAGAAACGTGGAGGAGTGAAGTGATACTGAGAAGAAATAAATTTTCACGGAAAATGAAGGGGGCGTGACATAGTGCATACAACATGGGGAAGGTGAAGTCGTTTACTGGGATGGAGCCGTGTGGATTTTGCCAACGTACAGGAAGGGGCATTTTGACGTGGCGGTTGTGTAAGGTTTGGTGGAAGGGCATCTGGTTTACAGAAGCAACGAGAGGGAAGAGTGGGAGGTGCGCTTTGAAAAAATGCAAAAGACGGGAGTTAGAGATGAACAGAGTATATTTGGGTGAGGTTATACATGCCTAATTACAATTTCATTTATGCTCAATCAAAGTTTATACATGTAAAGTGGCCTTAAACCCTAATTTGGACCCTTAAACAATGGTAATCGATTTACTAATAATATTAGTTTAGCCTTGATTTTTAATATATGCGAGCTGTTTAGTATGCCTAAAGTATTGTTTATATATGCCTAATCACAGTTGAAGTATTTAATTAAAATTTATGTGGTCGACTAGTTAATGAACCATGAGTGAAATAAACATGGACAGTAGTACTGTATTTGTGGCTATTAACAACAACAGCTAGAAGGAATTGGTTAATGAGAGATATATGCTTGCATACACACTAAGGCACAACCGAAATAGGAAGTAAATGTGATACTTGAACTTTTCATCGTTGGGTCCAAAATACTAGCGAATGATATAATGTATATATAACGTTAAGGTAGAAATATACGTGACTAAGTATAATCAACATGCCAAAACATTTATTCAGAGTGCCTAACATAGTTCGAATATGCCTAGTACGGTCTAGTTTAGAATGTGCCAATCGTGTTTTATTATGATCGTAATTAATAAACGTAAGTAGGATGCATAATTAAAATATTAATTAGATTTTTATAATATTATATTAAATAGTGAATACCATGTTAAATTTATAAGCTGGTCGTATAGTAACGGAATTGGATGGAACCAGGAACAGGGGACCGTAGCGGCAAGTGAAACGTTTCGGAGCTAATTTGGACAGAGTAGGACACAAATGGGAAATTTTAATCAAAATCTTGTTTAATTTAAACAAACTGCTTCAGCGATGGATAGAAATACAGGTGAGTTCAAATCACTCAGTTTATCCCGTTTATATTTTATATAAATCGGGTTTTTATTTTGTGTGCTATGTTTGCTAATAATTGATGGTTTCATGACTGTTTGCATGGATGCTGAATATTTTTAATATTCGCTGATTAAATTAAGCGTTTGTTTAATTTAATTTAATTAGATTGTTGTTTTAACAATTAAATTCCCAACAAGGTAACTTACCTTGTTGGTTACGTTTATAATAATATAAACATTTTTAATAAATAATTCGGTGTTTGAATAAATGGTGTTAATTAATTGTTGATCGTTATTAGTTAAATTGTTTATTTCTGCTTATTGTGATTACTGTATTGAAATTGAGATAACTCATGGTGATTCAGGGAAAGAAAGGTTGGAGGAATCCAAGTAGATTGCTCACGATTATTGATAATGTCTACCAGTATAATTATATATTGTTATCGAATATGGAATTGACTGATATTTTACGGTTTGGTACTTTAGTAGACATTTGCCTCTTTAGTACCGTCGAAAAGAAAAGATTATGAAATCAATATTAAATCGATTATGAACGTTTTTAAATTTATATTTACATATGGATTTGAAATACGATGTTTATTTTTAAAATATTAAAATCAAAATTTATTCATGTTTATAATTAAATAAATTATAAATAAGAATGAAAATTCCAAAGTATAAATAAATAAATAGTTAAACAGAATAAACTAAACGGAAATGTAGAAACGATCGTGAAGAATTGCTTAAATAGCATGAATGGATTTATAAAGCGAATAGAAATGGATTTATAAAACGAGTGATTATGGAAATATAAAATGAATGGTAAAGGATTTTCTTAAATGAAAAGAAATGAATTAGTAAACGAAAGATAAAGGAATTCATAAATGTAAGTTTAATGCTTTTTATAAAGAAAAGTGAGTGGTTTTTGGAATGGAATCTGTAATATTATTTACAGAAATTAAGTTGAGTTAATTTAATTAATTTTTTGAATAAAAATATAATGGAATTGATTAGTGAGATTATAAAGGGGTATAATCGGTTTTTATATTAAAAGAGAAAATAATGTGGATTTTGGGAAATTTGAGCTTGTTTACACTGGTTGAGATGAGTAACTTTCGAGATGTCAATTTGATGTTGGTTTCGGCCTTCGGGGTTGATACTAAGAGATTTATTCACTTGCCAATTTACAATGAGGAGCCAATAAGTAGAAGTGTAATGATAATTGAATATTCTTATATTGAATAAGAAAAGGAAATGTTTGTCCGAAATAGCAGATTTGAATTTTGATTAACGATCAGTTAATTAAAGAGGCTAAATGATACTGAATACTAAATCAGTGAATTTATTTTATTTTTATGAATGAATGGTTGTTTGTTTGATAGTTAAATAACCGACTATCAAATCTAGCCAATACGATGGTCGGTACGGAAAGATAGGGATCGAATTTATATTCGAAAACCATTCCGCCCAATAAATGTGAAATCTTGAAAGGTGCTGATTGAAGGTGGGGCATTGAAGGCCGTTGATCTTCATATGTTGAAGAACTACTTGTTGAATTTCTCTGGTTTAGCGGCCAGAGATATTTCGGTAGTGACTCTGTCGTAAGTGAAATCTTCGGATTGCAAGGACTACTGGCTACCGATCCTTGGGGTGATACCTATACAGGATGTGGTAGGAGAGTACCATCGGTTTGTACAGTCCTAAGATGACTTGTACGGATAGATGTATGACAGAGTACTTCCAAAGGGATTACGTACATTGATTTCTTCAAACGTACTATAGTTAGTGGCGGAGAAGGGCACTTCTCTTAGCTTAACTACTAGAGTATTTTTGTGGACATCAATTAGTGATATCTGGCGGATCTGATGATGTGGCATTCAAAGTGAAGGGTGGCCAAATGTTCTAAAAGATGATTATAACCTCAAGCCTCATAAACCAGGAAATGACAAAAATCAGGCAGGTAGCATGGCTATGTGGGTCGCAACCATTAGGGTGTACTGTCACCATCTAGAGAATATTCATATTTGTTACTCTTTTCATTTCTGTATCTCCCGGGAATGGTTCTGTTGCTAGCAACCATAGGTGGTAATATATATGATACACTCAAGAGAAATGAGTGGTCGGTCATGTGTAGACGGGTTGCAAGACGTTCTTGTTGAACCCAATGTATTCCTCTCTAGAGATACACTATCGACAGTTGGATCCACACCTTGTCATAGTCGAAATCCAAACTCCAATAAGCGCCAACGGTTTTGATTGTATACTATATATGTAGAGTGTGAGATGCAATCGTTCTACTATATTGATATTTATTTGTATTTAGACACTATTATAATACCAGAAAAGATATTGATTTCAAAAATATTTTGGGTTACCGTAAGGTAAAAACCGTCCATATGTATGTTTGGATTTGGTATTACGATTATTCTTTTCTTTCGAAAAGATTTTGAACTTTAAAATCAAGTTAGATGATTCCCCTTAAACATAGTGTGTTTTCCTCACTCTGGTTCACCAGACTGACCCGGTGTTTGTAATGCTCGGGTTAGACTGGGTTGTACAGGTCCACGTTATCGGATGCTGCGAGGTCTAGAAGACGTGCTGGAGGAGTTCAGACGTATTAATATTATTCCGTTGTGTGTTGTGTATGAGGACAGGATATTATATATGTCCAGATATGTTGTTGTACTCTAATGATTGTAAGTATTTATTTCAAAGCTCTAAATAATGTCTATTTCTATATTTTATTTTGTTCGGTTGCGATGTGAGACTCTGTGCTAGGTTGTTTCTTCTTCTTCTATTCTAATATTTCTTTATTTCTTATCTCACCCTCTAACTTCTTTCTAATAACTGTCTGGTGTTTTCGGTTCTTGGGTTTTGGCGAGTAATACGAGTCTTATGTATTATTATCGAAATTCAGGCATCAAACCCGCTAGGTCATTACAGTGGTATCAGAGCTATTGGTTGAGTAGTAACCTTGGCTTTGAGTTGTAAATTGTTAGAGATAGGATTAGTAATATCCTAGTTTGAGCTTGTGTGTATATACGAGAGAGCGTATTTGTAGGTTTTATATAAAAAATGTTTTGTCTTGTGTTGATTGATCGGTTCAAGTATTGGAAAAATGTATTGAACTGGTTACCGACACGATATTGTTTATAAAGAGGGTAAATGAAATAATTTTTCCCAAAATATATTTTTATAGAAAAATGAAATGATTTTCTATATTATAGTAATATTGGTTGTTCGGTTATTTTGCATGATTTTGTTGGAATTCAAATCGGTTATGAAATGAAATTGAACTAGTTAGAAACCAATTGGTTAATTGGATATGGAAGTAAGTCCTAACCTAATTAAGTGGGATTGAATAAAATAAATTTGAAATTCGAATGTATGATAGTAGAAATAAATCGAATATTAATTGATTGATAATAAGGTATATTAAAGCAAATACAAACTAGAAAATATCAGTATGGGATACTAATTGAATTTAACCAAACCAGTTGAATGAATTCGAAGCAAGGAAATAAATCCCAGTATAATAAATTGATAATAAAATCGGTTATAAAATGGAACTGAATGGTTTAACCATGTATTTGTTATTTGCATTATAAGTGGAGTTAAGTGCAGAATCCTGAAGACTGTGGAGATGATTTGGTTATACAGACTGGAAGTACAAACGAAGAGAAGCTAGTTGATTTGCTGCGGAAATTAGAATTGAGTTGCCCGACAAATAGGTAAACCTTAATATTATTGGAGTGATTTATTTTATACGCCTGAGTTGGGTAGCCATTTGGCTTTTGAGTTTTATTTTGGAGAAGTTGAAGCCCGGAGTGGCAGTTGTAGTTGTTCTGATCGAGCCATGTAGAAGAGGTGTTGGCGTATTTGAATTTATTTTGATGATAATTCAAGAATAATTAATTTAAATTGGGTTTGGAGCATTCTTCTTACCTTGTAATTTCAGGGACGAAATTCTTTTAAGGGGGAAGAATGTAACGTCCGAGATTTTTGAACGTTTATTACGAATATTTAAATCTGTTTTAAATATTGATTTAGTAATATAAGTAGATTTTTATATCGAATTTATTTATTAAAATGGAGTTAGAATATATATGTATATGTTTATTTATTTAAATCAAGCCTGAAACGCCATGGTAGTTTGTAATTTTCGATTTGAACTTTAATTGAATATACAGAATCCGTTTTAAGTCGGAATTCTATGAAACAAGAAACGATTGAACCGATTTGATTATAATTTTCTAATGGAAGAGAAAAATGGAAATTTTATCTTATAGATTGCAAGATATGTCCAATTCAAATTTTCAAATAAGTCAAATGGAATTTCGTTAATAAACGATAGCATTTATAAAAGGATTTCTATATATTTGGATTTCATTTTAAACTGATTTCTGAATATTGAGTTTAAAATATATATCGGTTATTCCGTTTGGATGAATAAATAATAATAACTTATTATTTATTTAAATAGGATTTTGTTCTGGAATTTTAAATATATCTTATCGATATATTATAGGCCTTTCAGATGTTTTCTTTTCAAATGATCACCGTTTTCGATGAAACAAATTTTATTGGAATGCGCATCGCTAATTATTGCTGCATTTCCGATTTGGAGCCAAATAGAGTTGTTTTGTCGGTAGACAGAATCTAAAGGTAACTGATGCATTTATAAAGATTTTTATAGCACCGTTTTCCAAACGGGTTCCGTTTTTAATGAAATTAATTTCATTGGCTTCGTAACGATAAGACATAGTGGCATGTAGTTTTCATTTCGTTTTGGAGAGTTTTTATTTCGGTACGAGTATAGAACGATTGACTAAAATTATCAATAGGATTCAACTACCCATCCCAAACAAAATAAAAATCAAACAAATATAAAACCAAGCAAACAAAAATCGTACTACCCACCGACTTTTGTTCTACATGCCTAAAACCAGGCACATGCATATCCTATTGTTTCCATACCTTTCAACATACTGACTTCTTTTCAAAGTGACGAGATTATACATGCCTAAGTAACATTTTCTTCAGCCTATCCTAAGAAAAACCATATACAACCAATATATAGGGGCATGCCAACCCATTTACGCACATGAAAAGGACCAAACACACGCAGTCATAATTTTCCTTAACCTACCCTATATGTTTCCTACTATTTTCGCGTTTCATTTCAACTGTAAGGAAATAAAAATCTTTTGTCAAGTCACCTTCGACTAGAGTACAGCCGACCATAACCTAAGTTAAGAAAAATCAGCCCCTTCCTGCACGCGATGAACTGACATTGTGCTTATCCTCTTTGTTTTTCCTTCTATAAATACTAATGCAAACTCCATTATTGGTTCATCCAAACAAAACCCAGTATTCTGGAGCATAGGCTTAGCAATTAAAAGATACGATAATAAAATTATAAACTGGTCCAACGTTAAATGGAGCTTCAACTTGTATGCGATAACATGGTTATAAGCATTCAAATTATCTTTGTTTATAACTGATAGATGAGCGTTGGTCGGTATGGAGTGCGGAAGGTTTCAGTATGGAGAGGAAGGAAGGGTGTACATGCTTTGTGGGTATGGAACATGTAAAGCAGCATTTTTTTGAACAGCATAAAGGAATAGAAAAAGGGTTGGAAGGAGATGCAGGCGGATGGGAAGTTTCGAACTGGGCAGAAACATGTTGCGTGGGGTGGAGAAACGTGTAGGACCAAAGTGATACAGGGAAAAAATACATTTGCACGGAAAATGAAGGGGGCGTGACATAGTGCATACAACATGGGGAAGAGGCGGAGGCGTTTACTGGGCTGGAGCCGTATGGATTTTGCCAGCGTTCAGCAAGGGGCATTTTGATGTGGCGGTTGTGTAAGTTTTGGTGGAAGGGCATGT
>JASFAX010002636.1:0-45212 GCA_030737875.1 Allium sativum | reverse complement strand
AAATCAGTCGCATGGAGTGGATTGCCTGTGTGGCACGCCTAAGTGGCATATGATCAAGGCTTCTGTTGCAAAGCAAAGTCTTGTGGTTGATGATCAAAGCATAGTCTGTGTGACGTAGCTTTGTGTATAACGTGAATTCGCGAGCCTCACACCCCGGTATGAGTCAAAAACGGGAGAAGGACCCAAGGAGTGCATGACGTTTCTTTCTAGCTATGGTGGTGTCAGTGACCTCCCAGCCCTGACATTTATATCTACTTTTCACCTGTGTGGTTGTTGGAATGCGAGGCGCTTCGATTATAGGTCTGTAAGGACCGGGAAACGTGTGTTCAGGAATAATTAATCCTCAAAAGTAAGAGAGGACCGGCCTTGGAGGATCCATGGGATTGCTGTGTGCGGTCCTGGGACATTTGCTAGAGTGTCTCGAATCGGAGAGGAGCTTGCCCCTTGCCTCGACTCATGAAGGAATCTAATTTCCAATACGATATGTGCGGTTGTGATTGTATTACTAGTACGGCGACATAGTAGATGGTAGCTATGCCGCCTAAGATTGATATTTATGATTGAATCTGCTCTTGAAACATATATGCACTAGTAATAATATCAAGCACTTTTGTTTATTCGTATGAAGCATCTTTGGCCATTATAAGGGAAAACTCTATCCTCCGGCTTGCGTTGCATTGTGTGATGGGACCTGAGTCTTATAATGGCTTCATTTTAGAAAAAGCATTGCGTTGATTTAATCATTTACTTTACTTCATGCACGAGCACTCATTGGAGTAAACCCGTTCCGCGAAAGTGGCGTGGTCCTTTGATTTGCCTTATTATTGTTGTTAATAAGTTGAATAGATTTCTCATACCAGTCCCATGACTGACTCGTAGTTTGTTTCAGCTTGCAAACTTGGGTGCCCTTATTTTCACACGGGCAGCCTAGTTACAGGTTTCTGACGCACCTTTTGGCTCATGGCGAGGCTTGACTACACCGTGCTGACTTGGATTTTCTCCGCCATTATTGTATCTATATTATGATTCCGCCACTGGCGATGTAGACTGATATTCCTTTTGTGTACTCTTTATGTATGATTCCGCCTCAGGCGATGGTGACTGATTATGTATCATTATGCACTAAGTTGTATCCTGTACTGTGCTTCTCTGATGTGATGTTATCTATATGATTCCGCTGTCATATGTGTGTAAATTATTCTATTTTCTGTTTATGCTATTATCTGTGATCTGCTAATGATGATTAATGTGTTATATTCCAATGATTATCCTTAACACCGTGCCACGGGGTTTTGGGATCGTCACAGCACGAAACCGGAGGCACCTAGTACCCCGCATATCCATCGATCTCCAAGTACGTCTGGACGATCGCCAACTGTTTCCATCTTCTTGGGTGTACAGCCCATTCAAGATCATCAGTAATCACCCAAACGACGTGAAGACTTCCGGTCTTCGACCACCGTCTTCATCTTCGACTTATCGTCGTATCAGTTATTCAGAATGGGATAAACCCGGTCTTTCCGAATAACTCGCGTATATTTTAAATAAGTGTTACACAAACACAACATACGCCTCATTCCAATTCATCAGTAACTAACCGTAAATTAATCAAGAGAATAATTCCCCAAATATTAACCCCGAAGGCCGAAACCAACATCAGATCAATATCCAGAAAATCATTCTGCTTAGCTAACCGACAGTTAGTTTCTAAATTTCACATTCATAGGGAAAGGTTCCCATTAATTTTATCCAAGATAAATTTCTTGAATTTATTCTTTAATCTGTTTTTGAATATCAATTCAAAACTAGTCGGGATTAGTGAACCTTACCGAAGTAATCATTTGTTTTAATTTCCCAACCCCAACCTAGTCATCCCATGAAGTAAAACTGGTAGTACATCATATCTAACACCACGGTGTTATCGGTAAATTCAATTACCATTTCACGTTCAAATCTAATTAAAGATTTAACTATCGCCTGGAGAAAAACTGGTGATACTCCATTCTCGGTCATCTCAATCTAATTAAATATTCATTAAAACTCCACTTAGTTTTAATCGTTAACTGGGTTAAAGAATCCGTGTCATTTAAAACACGGTTCACGATAAACCCAAAGTCACATTCCATTAATTATCGGGTTAAAGAACGAGTGTTATTTAAAACACTGTTCACGATAAACCCAAAAATCAATATCAATTCAATTCCAATTAAATATTATTTAATTGGTACACTTCATTAAATCTAAATAAAAAGATTTAATTTTCTCTCAACTGGGTTCAAGAACAGTGTTAATGAAGACACCATTCATGACAAACCCAAATCACATTTGATATTAAATACAAGGCTCTGAATAGAAAATATCCCGGCTTATATTCAATATCAAATTCTACGATTAACAAATGTCGTATTGGAAATAAAGATATAAATATATATATCTTTCAAATTTCCATAACAACATCTGTATAATCCCGAATTCCAACATCGAAATATTCCGAAGACAATTTCGATTCAAATCCACTCCAATGCAATCATTGGAAATTCTGGTTATTTTCAAAACCATTTCAAATCCAATTTATTTATTTAAAAATAAATAGAATTATATTTCTAGTTCAAAACTAGTTCATTTCGATAAAAATCTATTTTTATCTTTTCAAATATGGAGTTTTTCATCCCAATTCTTTCTAAATCATTTCTTATGATTCTACATAAATTATTACTATTTTTAATAATTTTATCAAGGCCCGTACAGTCGATTTCCATCAATGGCCATCGAACTGCACTTACAGCGACCTTTTTCGAATTTGATTTGGACATAATTCCAAATCCTACCGTTAGATTTCTAATTTCTAATATTCTTTAGAAAGCTCTTTTCGATACGAACCCAACGGTTCCGGTTTTAGGAGAATCCGACGGTCGGATCTCCCGTAATGTCCGTTTGAAATAAATGGTCGAAATTATATATAATATATATATATATATATATATATATTATACAGATTATGGCGATTTCTATTTAAAACAAATTATATAAATAGTTTTAAATTCGTTTCAAAAGCAATTTCAACTTCCATTTCAATTCAAATCAAAATTGAATTCTTCTTTATAAATTCGTTTTAAAATTCATTTCTATTCAATTCAAATTTCTATTCAATTTGAATTCGTTTGCAATTCGCTTTCAATTCAATTTGAATTCGTTTTCAATTCAATTCATTTCAAAATCGTTTTCAATTCAATTCCTTTCGAAATCGTTTTCAATTCAATTCATTTCGAAATCGTTTTCAATTCAATTCATTTCGAAATCGTTTTCAATTCAATTCATTTCGAAATCGTTTTCAATTCAATTCATTTCGAAATCGTTTTCAATGATATTTCGAAATCGTTTTCAATTCAATTCATTTCGAAATCGTTTTCAATTCAATTCATTTCGAAATCGTTTTCAATTCAATTCATTTCGAAATCGTTTTCAATTCAATTCATTTCAAAATGAATAAAATCGATATAAATATCGTTCACGTCAAAATGGCGTCAATCTAATCAACACGGCTTCTTAAATTTCTATTTTCAAATATTCTATTTCAAATATTTCTTTTTCAAAATAGTTGTTATTATCAAAATATTTCGTTCAACACATGACCAATCTCAATGGATGAGTACTGTCAACACATGAACCTTTATTTTATATCGATAAAGATGTAAATTTTATTACTAAAATATTTCGTTCAACACATGACCAATCTCAATGGATGAGTATTGTCAACACATGAACCTTTATTTTATATTATTCTTTATTTTCTAAATTGGAATGAGGCCCAATCAATCACCATATAATGTTAATTATATGGATTTTCATACATTACACACATATAATAGCATTGCAAAATAATCAACCATCAACCAAAGTGCACTACACTGTATAAGCATCAAATATAGATATCTAACGCTTATAACAGCCTGTCAATCCATCGATTGACATATTTAATCAATCAGGATGAGTGAACTTCAAATTTCATCCCAACACCCTTGTGGGGTTTCAAACAGTCAAACACATATTTTATTTGTTCAGTTGGGCGATGTGTGAAATTTATCGACCCAATCATTGTCCTTCAAATAGTTGTACATAAACAAACCGTCTGGTTTGTAAATGAATATTCATTTATTCACATTCACATAAAAAATTATATTTTTAACGATAAAACATTTTATTCCAACATATGGATTTCTATTCAGTTCATTCTTTAAATAAAATGATATTTTTATTTATCTAACTTATTTTAGAAAATTTCGGCGGCATAACGGCACGATACTAGAAACGGGACAAGGCCTAGCCTTATCCCCGGTCTAGTGAAGGCCCACGCCATTCACACATCAATCAAATTCACCACACAACCAAATTCAAATCAAATCATCTTACTAATTTATGCAACCAAACAAACAAGTCCATGGTCTGTGGACGATTGTGTCGGGTGCTACTAAGCACCGTCTGCATCCTAGTATATATATATAACTAGAGAAAAGAAAGTGAAAGGTGAGAAATTCTCACAAATAGCTATCCAAGCTCCACGGCACTTCATTGATAGAAATCTTCATCGTTCTTGCCTTTTGTCACCTCGTCGCCCGTAGCCACTACATACATAAAAATCGAATTTTTACCCCGCTATTCAATATATAAAAATTGAATTTTTACTTCGCTATTCAATATATAAAAATCGAATTTTTACTTCGCTATTCAATATATAATAATCGAATTTTTACTTCACTATTCAATGTATAAAAAATCGAATTTTTATTTCGCTATTCAATATATAAAAATCGAATTTTTACTTCGCTATTCAATATATAAAAGTCGAATTTTTACTGCGATGTCATGTAGATAAAAATTCCATTTCAAAAATATAGATTTCGCCTTTTCAAAAATATATACTTCATCTTTTCAAAAATATATCATTATAAAAATCACATTTTTATTTTTCTACACATATAAAGATGCTATTTTTAATATTTCTATCATGTAAAAATTATATTTTTAATTCTTCTATATAGTAAAGACTATATTTTTAATACTCTAAAAATATAAAAATCTTATTTTTATTACTTTAAAAATATAAAGATCATATTTTTATCTTTCTACAATATAAAAGATTATATTTTTACTACTTTAAAAATATAAAAATCATATTTTTATAATCGCTACTTATACAAAAATCATTCCTTTTGCTTTACAAAAATCATTCATTTTTGCTTTATAAAAATCATTCATTTTTGCTTTATAAAAATCATTCATCTTTGCTTTATACCTATTTCATAAAATGTCAATTCATACAAAATCATAAAATAGGATTAAAACAAATAATTACTAAAATTAAGAAGAACGCTCACTGTTTTTGCACGCTTCTGAGTGGTCGGAGGCTCCTCCAGCGGTGGGTGGTCGGAGGGCTTGCGGTGGTGGCTGCTCCTCTTCGTGGGTGGGAGGGGGGTTACGTCGAGGCGGAGGGCTTGGGGTCTTGGCGATGTGGTGGCGCGTTTCTGAGGGGGGGGGGGGCGGCTGTCGATTGAAGAGGAGAGGGGAGCGAGAAGGCTGGAGGGTCGACAGTGGCCCGCCTGAGGCGCGGCGGCGCTCATCGGGGGGGGGGGGGGGCGACGAGTCTTCCCCCGTCCGCCTCTTTCTCCTTTTTTTTCTGCGAATTCGATTGTGAACGGGGGGCGGGGGGGCGGGGCAGAAGATAAGGGAAAGGTTTTTTTTTTAATTATTTTATTTTGCAAATAGTTGACTTTTACATACGACCTCGAAACGAGGTCCACCGCCTGTCGTCCATAGCGTATTACCCCCATTCCGAACACAATGGGATATGTACCGTAGCTTGATTCGATCGTTTGAATCAGTTTCCGTTAAATTTACATTTAAATCGCTATATTGAATTTCAAACGTACATTTCAAATTACCGGGGCCATATACTAACTAGAAAAATTCCCGAAAAATATTTTCTAGCATCGTATTGACGATACGGTCCTAACAAAACTAGTTTCGTCCAATTCTGAGACCGTTGTAAAAATGGCCAATTTCCAAGCGATTAAAATCAACTAAAACTGGTCAAACGCGTTTTCCTATGCCACGCTCACATATTGATTCGAAAAATTATGAAATTTGGAATCTAGCAATAATTTTACATCACGGATCCAACAAAACTGGTTTCGTCGAAATCCGAGGTCGTTTGCAAAATTTCCATCTTTAAGGGCCTGAATTCTATAGCAACTATTCAGAATTTTCAGCTGGACATATCTTTTGATTCCCGCTATGAAACTTCGATTATTCGGATTCGTTGGGATGATATTCACAATTAGATCCTAATGTTTTTGGTTTCACTAAAATCCGGATTGTTTTGCACCCGGTACATTCCATTGAAGTTTGAAATCGAATTATCGAACTACCGCGCCATTTTCAATTCTATTTATAATTATATATAAATATTTATATTCAAACGACGACGCGTATAAATATATACGTTCGAATCATATTCAAAATAAATTTTTCGTCAATATTATTTAAAATAATTCATTTTAAATAGTCAAAGTTCGCTAAAATTGCCAAAATAAAAATTTTAAACTGGCCCAGATTTTCGGGTTGTTACAGATACAGAGTAGTATAATATCTCACAACGGAAAAATACAAAATACGACAGTAGTTCATGAAGCTAAAAAATAAGTTTTACATCAGAGTTTACATAAATAATATAGCGGAAGACTAATAAAGTAAATGAAAGATAACTACAAAAAACAGAAATGACAAGAATAGCTAGAACTGGAACAACTGAACAGGTAGATATAGATGAGCAAAAATCCAACAAAAGATCCAACTCCAAGAGTGAATCTCGAAACTGTAATACTCGATCTGACCTGAGCAATAATGCAAAACAAAACAACTCGGATCAGGACTAACATTCTCACGGAAGTAAATCAACTCAAATGAAATGTTCGATGAAATGCAATCAGTAACTTAAAGGATGTTTGGGATCACCATCCTCTAAGGATTCGCCAACTAATACTATATAGAACAATACGCTATATACAATAGTGTCTATCAGTAAAGTAAAAATATCGAAATAGTGTAAGCGGGATTACCATGATTACCCTTACACCGTTTATATATTCCCATAGTATATACAGTACCGTAATTCCTCCGTAAATTGGAGGTTGATCAGAGGGCACTCCATATAAAATAGTACAAAACAAAATCGTAGTGGGCTCGTACAAGGCATGTGACAAGGCACGCAAGGAATGCCAGGTTGGATTCACCGTTTGCGGAGCCGGAATGGTGGTAACGCATAGTAGCTACTACCGCCCACCTTGATACACACTCCCATAAACAAAAGGGCCCAAATCGAATCCCAACAGTAATAGAATAATATCGAAGAAGTGTGCTTGATAAGAGGTATGACCTCACTTGGTCCGTGCATAACTCTTGTTTTAGCCACATCAAGCTGACTCAAGGTAGTCAGGGTCTCGTAACTAATATGAAATACAAAAATAAAGTCGTTCGCCAAATCATCCCCTTCATTCTGGAACTCCACCGCGTACATAGTTGTCAAAGTGGTTTTCGGTATTGACAGAGAGTATGACAATAGCTGATCCCGGTCTCTTTAACAACAAATCGTTTACATTTTTCACACCGTGGTCAATATTTTATAAATCACTTTATAAAATAGTTTATATGAATTCTCATATTCGAATTTGAAATCAGATTTAAATATCTAACTCCTATTTTCTTCAATTTTGTAAACATCTCACGAGAATCGCTCAAATCAAATTGATTTAAAACCATATCAAAAAGATTTCAAAATATAGTATAAGCTAATATTATACTATTTAACTTCGATTTTATATAAGTTTTGTCGACAAAAATCGCACAATAACTTTCAAATCCCAAATCGACTTATATTTAAGTTATAACTTAAATATATATCTCAATTTCCATTCAAATCAATATCAAAACCTTTAACTTCGATTATAATTTGGTTCGGCTTATATTCGCAAAAGTTCAAGTTTGAAACCGTTCAAATGATTCAAAATTTTCTTTAATAAGAAATCGTTTCAAGTCTATTCGTTTGAATCCAACACTTTGGTCCGAAATTCGAAATATGAGATTTAATTCAAAACTTGCACTTCAATTTAAACAAAACATATCGAGTTATGTAATTCAAGTCATATAATTCAAAATCGTTATTCTACACTTCAAATCAAAATCTTATATTTACATTCAACCAAATTACGATTTAAAACCATTCTTATACATTGATTTAACATATTCTTAATTCAAACCAAATGATATAAAAAAAATCAATTCCGCATATAACATCTATATATTCCAATTCATAATTAATTACTTAAAATTGAATTTAATTCTTATTGATTATAAATTCAAAATAAATCAGTTTACCCAATTCACATTCATTTCTTACCAAGGTTCATAAATAAAACCAAATCAAATTCAATTTCTTACTTTTACCAATTCAAGTTCATCTCTACTAAAATTCGTATTGATTCCAATTCATAACTTAGTATGAGTTCATTCGTTATTCAAATATCGTTATATAAATTTACATCTTTAAACATCGAATTAAAATCGCGAAATCTAACCTAACCATCTTGAATTTATTAAAGTCTATAAAATATATATAAGAAAATTAATTTTTTTAAAATAGAAATGTGTATATATATAAGTTTATAAAATTCTAAATTAAATAAGAAATAGATTATAAACATATATAAGTTTAAAAATAATATAAAAATAGATTTAAAGAAATATTTATAAAAATATAAAAAGGTTAAAATACTTATAGGAATAAATTATATGGTTTGAAATAAATAAATTTATAAGTAAAATCTTAAATAAACATTTAAATCGATATATAAAAATAAAATCATTTTAAAACACATAATTTAAAATATACAAAATAATTTAAATTTAAATAAAATATAAATATAAAAATATAAAGTCTTAAGTAAATATTTTAAAATAAAACTCCTTTTACTTCAAAAACATGATTGACGATGTCCGTATATAGTTTTCTACCCTACGGTCAAGTGATACGGATATTTATCATTTCAACCCGCAATTTATAAAATTTATACGGGTCTATCATTTCAAGTGCGATCCCAAATTCAGTAAAAATCGTTCAGGTCTATCATTTCAACCCATAATGATTTTTTCCTATTCTAATGTCCGTTCGGGTATGTATCATTTCAACCCTTAGTGATTTTTCCTAAACTAGGGGTATCAACAAACACAACAACACTCACATAGCAACAATTCACAACATATATATCATCAGTGCAACTACGTGTCATATAAATATATCATGTCACATATGAAATGTGGATATATATCAAATCAAACAATTTTTATCAGCAATCTTATACATTTCATATAACCGTTCATTTTTGATCTAACATCCATGAAAAATGTAAGTCAAGTGTGAGATAAACTCACCTTTCGTGGCACAAAACGGAGACAACAAATGGACGAACATCTAATGAGATGGTAACTTCCAAGCAGGATTCAGAACGGATTCAACTCGCTATCACTCAATATATATTTATTTTCATGAGAGGAAGTTGGGGAATTTATCAATTGATCGGTACAGCAATTGGGTGTTGGACGATACGGTACTGGGTTTTTAGAAAGGTTTCCGAACTAAACACCCAAATTCAATTCAACAAAATAAACACAAAATTCTTTTATAAAATAAAATAAATATATTTCTATATATGTAAACACGATAAATTTATAAAATATATATTTTTAAATTCAACGCACACCGCAAACACACAATGCAAATTACAAACACAAAAGCATAAATACGTATATATAATATTTATATATATAATACATACACAAAAGATAACTAATGCACACCATACACACACACAGAAGCACACTCACACAATGGAGACACACACAAGGGAACTAATCCCATAAACTGACGCAATACACCCCATACACAAAACAAAAAAAACATATACAATACACGAACCCGAAAACTCACGCAACACTCATACAACTGCAATCACCCATCAATATTAAAACACGCGTACACCATGAACACAACAGTACCATTCACTTAAGGGAATCAAAGGAAGGAATCAGAGGCCGTCACAGTGGCTCAACATATTTCATTCAAGGCGGAAGGAATCAGTGGTGTGGTCGGCTCCAGACGGGTCGTCGGGTTCGTTAGTTGGGCGAGCTCAGTTGCTAGCATGGGTGAGGGCGCGAGGCTGGGGTGGTTTGCAGATTAGTAGGCGAGGGATGGCCCTTGGTCGGAGGACGGCTGTATCCGAACTGGAAGGGTCGAAGAGGGTTTGTGTGGGCTATCGGATGGAGCAGGGTCTGGCTGTTCAAGTAGAGCGTGGCTTTAGGGAAAAGGCGGATGACTAGTTGAAGGCGAAGGGAAGGGAAACAATCCCGACTAGTGGATAAAACTTGGCAAATAAAGGAATGGTGAACGGGGAAGAAACATACATGTAGTGGCGAATAATTGATGGGGGATGGACCAATGCATTCTTTTATTTATTATGAACAAGCAGAGATATTTTCAATAATGATATAACAGTGGGTGGATCCTCAATACTCGCTCCACTTACGTACCGGTCAGTAATGCGTTCACCAATTAATATTAGACCATTTATTAAATTCAAATTTACTTTATTAAAGCAACCGAGAAATCAAAGGTGGTAAAAGTTGTAACATCCAATGATATTATTCTCTTTTTTTTAAAAAAAAAAGGCGATGCAGACTGGCCTTGAGAACAAACATGGAACAGAAGAAAATGAATGTGAAAGGGGACGCATAGTAACGGGGAAAGAAAGGATTCCAACATGAATGGTCTTAATGATAAACGCATGCATGGAAAACAAAATAAAAATAAAGTAATGAATGTCTTGAAAAATGGCAACCTTACATACATCCTTTCATTCCTTTTTATATATATGTACGTATGTTTTTATCAAAGCAAATGAAAGGCATAAAAAAAAAGAAAAAAAGTAATGTATGGTTTAGTAAAATGGTGCATGGCTTTTGAAATGGAAGAGGAGACGCACACCTTATGTATTAAGTTTTCAAAATACACAAAAATATTAATGTATGTCTTAGTAAAATAAAAAGATATCTTTGAAAATATAATGGACGTGCATGCTTTTCAAATTGGGTTTTGGAAAAATATGAATTAAAATGGAGTTTCACGTATGCATGCATGTTTGCATTTTGATGTAAAACTTGTCCTCCTAGAGAGAAAATGATAAATTGGAGGTTAATCAAAACAAAATGACAGTCTTTGCAGACCCAAAATAGCTAGAAAAACATGCTGAATCAAAAAAGGGACACGTCGAACTCAAATGACTTTATTTCAAAAATGAACTGCACAAGCATTTTCGAAATTTTGTCGCGAACCGAGCACCGAAACTGATAAATGAATATATTGCAGAAATCAGCGCAATGAGACGAACACAACGGTATAAAATTTGCAGTGCCAACATGCTCCATTCAAAAACGCATTACGGAGCCCTTTAAACGTAAAATTCGGACAGAAAAACAATTAAACGGAGATTAAAACGTTCGATTTTGGCGAAACAGATTTCATCGTTGGACTCATGACAACGAATAGAATATTTTTCATGTTTGTCCGAACTGGCTTCGGAGAGATTTTAAAATCGCTAAAATTTGAACTGTTATGCGCAGCTTTGCACTGAAAATTGCACGACCGACAACATTCAAATTTTCCAATGAAATTTTCACAACTGCAATATCTCACTATACGTATTTCAAATTTAAAATTCCCATTACAAAAATTTTATAGAATATGTTCAAAATACAATTCGATTTAAATCGATATTTAAATCGTTAAAAATAGTGGGATGTTACAGTTCGCTCTGCAGAACATTGTTACCCCAAAACTGACGTTGAACATAAAAATAAGGGTACGAGACTAAAGCTTACACCCATACCATCTCATATATACATGCTATATGATTTATAGAAAATTATTTTCAATTCTATTGATTTTTGAAAGACGGAAATATTTTTCCTGGAGATAAAATCACGACACAAAAATCCGTTGACCAGAAATGGATAATGTTTAGGGTTTAAGGGATAGTGAGGGGTACTTATAGGATTTTTTCTAATTAATTTTATATTGATTTTTTTGGGACCGTTGCTTCTATTTGGCTTCTAAAATCCATACGATCACATACGGTACCCAAAAATCACCAAACTGGATATGCAGCTACATTTCTACATTACGGTCCTAACGAAACTGGTTCCGTCGAATTCCGACTTCATATGCTCACACAAAGTATTTTTAACTGTTGAAATGCAGACTGTTTCTCCCTCTAAAAATCCGTACGATCACACAGTGACTCTAAAAATCATAAAACTGGAAATCGAACAACTACTTGACATTGCGGATCCAACAAAGTTAGTTTCGTCGAATTCCGACTTCGTTTGCAAAAGTGGTTATTTTTAAAGTCCTAAATAACCCATTTAAATATATAAATATATTTAAATATAATTAAATATTCATAAATAAATATTATCATATACATTCACAATGGAATACCATACAACTCTAGAATATTCCTATATGAATTTCTAACTTGATATTTCAAATCTGGGTCAATCTGATATTCGATTTATATTGAAATTTCTTTTTAAAATATAAATAGTTCGTTTATAAATTATTAAGGAATTCCACAACGACTTTTCGAAAATTTGATTAGGACATAAATCAAAATTTACACGACGAAATCCCGATTTTTCTCTTCCACTAGAAAGGTATACTCCACCAGCTCCTAACGTTTCTTGTTTCATAGAAATCCGATTTAAAACGAACCTTGTACATCTCGTTGAAGTTCAAATCACCAAATAATGAACTGCCGCGCCATTTCTAACTCAATTTTAATTATAATATAATTATACGTTCAAACTATCGTTCAAATAATATATTTGTTATTCTAATTCAAATTCTAAACTGAATTAAATATCGCAGATGATCCAGTTCACACCATATCGCCATTTCATCCAATTCTGATTATTTTAGAATTAAATATATTATTTCTAATTTATTATTTTTATTAAACTCTCACCATTATTTAATTCAACGACCATGAAATCCTTTTAATCACCTTTTAAATAATTAAATAAATTAATTATCATACCGCTGAAAATGCAGGTCATTACAACAAGTTAGACTATTAGAGTCTAACGTATATTTTACGTTAAACGAACGAACGTACAACATGGGGCAATGGGATAATATTAAAAGATTTAATATTGAGAATTGGCAAAAAAGCCTTAAATGTGATGTTAATTGGTATAATTTTATATACCATAAATAGATGGACATAATTGAGTCAATTATGGACATAGTTAAATTTATAATTGATTGGCAATTTGAATAGGGGAATTAATTCAAGTTTGGGTAATTAATTAGGTGTAATTAATCATCTAAGACACGAGGTTAGACTCTTTTATGGTGTAAGACAGCCCGGACCTGCCCGGCAAATCCAGCTGCCACAAATGCCAGTCAAATGCTGGAGGTCTTAGGCATAAATTAAATGCGTAATAATTGTAAAGACACAAGGTTAGGCTAGTTTGTGGTGTAAGACTGCCCGGACCCGCCCGGCAAATCCAGCTGCCATAAATGCCAGTCTGATGCGGGAGGTCTTTACAAGGTTACGATCTTAATAAATTAAGAAACACTTAACCAATTAAACATGTAGTGGGACATGAGGGGTTTAAGTGGGTGCCTTGGGTGGCATGTGGAATTTAGTGGGTGCCTTGGGTGGCATTCTGAAATACGATTAGATGAACTTCACCAAGATTGAAACATGTAAAAGATATGATTAAGAACGGGGTTAAGTGGGGGAAAAACTTTAGAGGGGACCAAGCGTAGGTGGAAAGCTTGTGTCATGCATGGGGTCCCTTTTCAAACTAGTAACCCATTAAGTATCTTTGTGGGCTCGACCTAAGTCGAGGACATGACACGCGTACTGGATTTGATTGTAAGAGGTCAAAACGGGTCAGCGGTGGCAACGCAAGTTCAACGGGTTCATATGCGTGTGTGGGCCCGGGCTGGTAGGTAATACGTTGTTGCATCGCGTAGATATAAGCCGCGCATTTTTGGTTTTATCGGGTTGCCACTTTGGGGAGTGATACACCCCACTGTGGGGCCAGCACGGGTATCTACGAGTTAGGGAGCCGATCGAATGGGGGTAGTGGATACACCTAGTGGAGATAAGGGCAGACGACACCTATGAAGGTAGCTAAGGGTACACTAAACTACCATTATCATTATTAAGTTCCGTAGGCGGGATCAACCTTTAGGGTGACTAGTGGTGGTGCAGTGTAGTAATTATCTTATGGTAATTAGGGGCGCCTTTAATGATATCTTGGTTCATCTTATTTCCTCGTTTTGTTCTGTCATAACCAATTATTCACAGTCATTTCCTTATTTTCCAACTTATGCCTTAGCCTAGTTATTTTGATAATTATATTGTTAAAGTTATCGCACTCGCAAGAATTTATATCTGACCCCCTTTTCTTTCCACCTCTTTTCTTCCTTCCCAACCACCTCAGGTTTATAAGGAGGGAATACTATAGCTTAGTGCAGATTTTTTTCAGTTGCTTGAACATAGTAGATGTTTCGCTTGGGACTCTCTCATCTTTATGGCTTTGCTTATGCTCAGTTGGGATTTATGGATTTATGTTATTTGAGTATTTGCTTCTTTATGTACTTTGAAGTTTTTGGAAAAGACTACTGATCCTGTTGTAATAGTTTTGGAAACTACTTATGTAAACTCGTTTTGAGTTATGATGAAATAAAATATGTTTCACTTCCGCTGTGTTGTTTTATTTATTTATCCCTATAATTTATCTGTTCTATACAACAATAATGCTTCATGGATATTGATGCATTCCATTTGTGAGTGAAATTAATGGACGTGGGGTGTTGCACGTGGTATCAAAGCTATGGTTACTAGAACAGATAAAAAGTTTTGAAAAGTGTTTTCAAAAGTATTATTTTCCTAGAAAATATTTTCAAAAACTTGTTTTAAGGAAGCTAATTTCAAGGAAAGTTTACTTAAAAGAGCATAATCCCCACAAGCCATACATCTCTCTTTCACTTCCCTTGTTTTAAAACTCTTTCTTTTTCTTTTCAGCATGTCTGGAGCATTTGAGATACCAGAGGGTGTTCATGTACCCGGTTGGTTTCGTCAATATCTCGAGGCTAGGGCGCTGCTGCGGGAACGACCAACGTTCCTCCTCCTCCTCCCCAGCTCCGGCCATTGCTCCGCATGGATATACTTTCTCCAAGATCTGTAAAGGCTTTCATTCGATGGGTGGAAAATCTTTTAGTGGGACTGAAACGTTCATTGAAGCTAGAAATTAGTTGAAAGAAGTGGAGGATCTGTTTGGCATTTTTGATTTGGACGATTGTAAGAAGGTCCAATTGGCTGCTTGGATTATGAAGGACGAAGCTTCGTTTTGGTGGGAAGTCGGTAATGGAGAGCGTCTGGTTGATACATGGACAGATTTCAGGCGTAGGTTTGAGGCAAAGTTTCTCTCACGGGCTGAAGAGAATCTATACATGGAAAGGTTTTTGGCATTAAAGCAAGGGAATCTATCAGTAAAAGAATACATCAACAAGTTCAATCTGTTGACAAGATTTGGCTTGGACTTGGTGAATACACCCGAAAAGAAGGCCCTCAGATTTTTTAAGGGTTTGAACGAGCCACTACATGGGTTAGCTATGACCCACATCCCTATGGGGCCACCTTTGAGGGGCTAGTTGATATGGCGCTTATGAATGAAGAGGAGAAGGGCGCCAATGCTAATAAGGCACCAGAGAAGAAAGGGGATCAAAAGAAACCGCAGCTACAACAACAAAACAAGAAAGGCGGGAAGAACACTAATGGAAAAGGAAAGAAGAAGTGCTTTAATTGTAGGACACCAGGCCATCTGAGTAAAGATTGTAGGAAAAAGAAGAAGACTAGATGTTTCCACTGTGGAGAGGCAGGTCATCTAGATAAGGACTGCCCAAGGAAACAGGGACAAGGGCAAAGAACTTCTGGAGGGCAACTTCAGGCTCTCGTGGCACCAGGGCAGGCAAGGGAGCAGGTCCAGGCTCTCGCGGTCCCACCGCTGCAAGAACGAGGTAGAAACATTTCCGATGAGAGTTTAGTTTTTATATTTGATCATCCTATCCGTACATTATTCGATTCTAGCGCATCACATTCGTTTATCTCTACATCATTAGTTGAAACACTCCACTTAGATACTAGTCTTGTTGTGGATCCCATTGTAGTCTCAAATCCTATTGGTGGGTCGGCTCATTTATCCATGGTTTGTAGGGATTTGAGATTGTCTATCTTAGGCGTTGGTTTTGAATGTAATGCTTTTGTGCTTTGTTTCATAGGCTATGGGTTGATTCTAGGGATCGATTGACTAGCCCAATATGGAGCCATCCTAGATTATGAACGAAGGGTAGTAAAATTGTTGACTCGTAGTGGAAAGACTCGTGATATTTCTTGTGACCCTAGAGGACCTGTGATGCTTAGTTATCTTGAGTCACTTGACGCATCCAATGATGATTTACATTCTGTTCGTATAGTCCGTGAATATGTTGATGTCTTCGATGTGGTGAGGGTCTGCCCCCAAAACTTGATATAGTCTTTCGTATTTATCTTGTAGACAATGCAAAACCAGTATCTCTGCCAGTACGCCACATGGCTCCTCGTGAGAGGAGGGAACTCAATAAGCAAGTAGGGGAATTACTTGAGAAGGGTTTCATAAGACGTAGTATATCGGAGTGGGGTGCTCCAGTAGTATTTGCCACGAAGGCAGATGGGTCTCTTAGACTTTGTGTGGACTATAGAGAGCTTAATAAACTTACTAAGAAGAATAGGCACCCACTGCCAAGGATTGACGATCTCTTCGATCAGTTAGTTGGCACCTCAGTGTTTTCGCAGTTGGACTTAGCCACTATTTCCATCAGTTGAGAGTGGCTGAGGATAGCATAGACAAGACTGCCTTTAGGACTCGGGACGGTTTCTATGAATGTCTTGTGATACACTTCGGTTTGACAAACTCCCCCGCATACTTTGTTGACTTGATGAGTAGGGTGTTTAGGGAGTACCTTAATAAATTCATGGTGGTCTTTATGGATGACATCTTGGTCTTTTTTAAGAGCGAGGAAGAGCATGACCTACATCTTAGGGAAGTGTTGTAGACCCTTCGAGCGCACAACCTTAAAGCTAAATTTTCTAAATGTCACTTTTGGAGGAAGGTAGTGCGATTCTTAGGGCATGTAGTTTCCAAAGAAGGGATAGCTGTGGATCCCGCGAAGGTGGTGGCCATCTAAGATTGGAAGGCCCCTAAAAATGCTACCAAGGTGAGAAGTTTCTTGGGGTTGGCAGGCTACTATAGGAAGTTTATCAAGGACTTCGCAAAAATATCAGCCCCATTAACAAGCTTGACGAAGAAGAAACTACTTTTTACGTGGGAAGTAGGTTGTGATGATGCGTTCCAACGTTTAAAGAGAGCTTTTACCACAGCCCCAGTATTAGTGTTGCTAGATGGGAGTAAGCCATTTACCATTTATACCGATGCTTGTTGGACAGGACTAGGCGCAGTCTTAATGCAAGTGGGAAGGGTAATAGCCTATGGAGGAAGGCAGTTGAGAGTACATGAGAGAAATTACCTTATGCATGACCTAGAGTTGGCCGCTATTGTTTTCGCGCTTAAGACTTGGCGCCATTATCTTCTTAGCGAGAAATTCGAATTGTTCACTGACCACAAATTGCTAAAATACTTGTTCTCTCAAAAGGACTTAAACTTAAGGAAACAAAGGTGGATGGAATTCTTAGCTTCCTACGATTTCGAGACAGCATATACCCCCGGGACGAGTAATGTGGTGGCAGATGCCTTAAGTAGGAAAAGATTGTCCTTGAGTCCATTGTTTGTTGAGCGACGAAGCTTAGAGTACATCTCTACGTTTGACTTTAGACCTTCCATTGATTTTGTACCCCGTTTGCTAGCATCCTTAGATGTCAGACCTACGCTTTTGGGATGGATTGGTGGGGCACAGCGAGATGACCCACAGTTGTTTGAGTTAGTAGAGAAGCTCATAAGGGGGAGTCATTGAGCCATCTCAGTAGGTATACCCTAGATGATATGGGTTGGTTACGTAGGGACGGTAGACTTTGTGTACCACGAGACGAGGACTTAAGGAAGACCATTCTTGATGATGCACATCGTTCGAAGATGACCATTCATCCCAGCGGGGCCAAAGATGTACATGGACATGAGGCGAGCTTACTTTTGGACCGGTATGAAGAAGGATGTGGTCGAATTTGTCGCTAGATTCTTGGTGTGCCAACAAGTAAAAGCATAGCTAAAGAAGCCCGGTGGGTTGCTTCACGCATTGGAGATCCCACAATGGAAGTGGGAGAGTGTCTCGATGGACTTTGTCGACGGGTTACCGAGATCGAGGAAGGGAGGGTAATACGGGGATTTGGGTCGTGGTCGACAGACTTACTAAGAGCACCCGTTTCATTCCCGTGAAGAGTAAGAGGACTGCTCCATGGTTAGCCTCTGTATACATTCGAGAGATAGTTCGTTTGCACGGTGTTCCTTCTAGCATAGTGAGCGATCGCGATCCTATCTTTACTAGAGAGTTTTGGAAGAGCTTGCATGAGGGGGTAGGGACTCAGTTATGTTTGAGCACCGCATATCATCCTCAGACGGACGACCAGACCGAGAGGGTGAACCGTATTCTAGGGGACATTTTGAGACTATGTGTTTTAGACTTCAGAGATACATGTGTAACATCCCGTATTTTATGTGAACATAAAAAAAATCAAGATATAATTAATTTTCAGAAAAATAATTAGGTGAAACGGGATGCGCCGTTGCGTTCGTCTCGGAATTCTGCTTGAGATAGAGTCCGAGTTTGCATAAATTGGACTCCGTATGAAAAAGATATCCTTAAATTAAATATTGCAGCAAAACATGGAAAAAGAGGAATGAGAAAAGAATAATGTTTAGCGTTGTTCTAAGGATTGTAAGCAAAAGAAAAAATAGCTCATTTGGTTGGAACATGTGACTTGCATACAAGAGGTGCTGAGTTCGATCCCCGCCAACGCAATATTTTTGTTTAAGGGGAATGGCTAAAAAGCGGCTTAGTGTGAACGCGGTTCAAAAAAAATTAAATATATATATATTGAATATATATATATGTGTATATATATATATAATTGAGAAGATAAATATTGTCAATTTATTTGGAGGGAAAGATTTATGCATAAGTAGATATGTATGTATGTAGGTAACTTCATTATGCATTGATTTTGCATATTGCAAGGAAAGTAGAAAAAAAGGGAAATTAAATTATATGCTCGATTTCCTTTTTTTCAGGCAAGCAATTAATTTGCATTATTTGAATTCATGAATAGGTGCGTGTGTATATATATATTTATATATATATGGGCAGTTAATGTAAACATGAATAGAAGTTTATTAATTTGCTGAGTGTTTGCTGAGTCACTTCTGACTCATTGCTGAGTCAATAAGATAAACCCCATCTTGTCTGAATGGCTACGGTTATTTCTCGGTTAAATCTAATGGCCTAAATGAATCCTAACATCTATAAATAAGTGGGTAGACTCTAACCCTAAATCACTTGAAAAATTGGAGAGCTACCGACATGCCGTTGCCATGGAGTTCAGCATAGCCGTCACAAACTAAAGAAGAAGAAGGCCTAATCTACAAACTAAATCTACTCAAATCAAATCAAAAGCTCCTCTCTTTCTATTTCTCTTCTTTAAAATTATGAGTATGATGAATCTCACAATATTATTATAAAATAATTTGATTAAGTTATGAATGGATCACAAGATAGTGATATGAATTGTTATGTATTTGTAAATTATGTTGTGGATCTCTTGTTATGCTATTATGTTATCATATATATGTTGTTATGTTGTAGTGATTATGTTGTAAATAATCCTATGCTATGTCATATGTGATTAATCATGCTATGCTATGTTATAAATCATGTTATGCCATGTTGTGAATCATGCTATGCTATGTTGTAAATATCATGCTATGTTGCAAATTATGATATGCTATGTTGTAAATCTTATATATGTTGTAGATCTCATATTATCACATATGTTGAAATACTTATGTTATATGATAATGATGTCATGTTAAGTTGTGTTGAATCATACAAGTTGTAAAATCATGATGTTAGTATTTATGCGAATTGGATCATGTTTAAAGTTTATATTTTTTTTATAATAGACCTTGATTATGGGAATTTGCCTATTGAGTTAGGTGTACCCATATACATGAATCTACAAATAAATTGGATCTTGAATATGGGAATTTGCCTATTAAGTTAGGTGTACCCATATACATGAATCTATGATTAACTGAATTTTGATTTTTGGGAATTTACCTATTGAGTTAGGTGTACCCATATAAAACCATATTGTTAATGATGTTGATTCACACATGTCCTATACAAGTTTATGTAATTTGATCAAAAACATATTATGTGAATTATGAATAAGTCGACACCCTTAGATCCATGACATGTATAACCTTATGCAAGTTGTAATGTATGCAAGTTTTACACCTTGTTATGATTTATTTAATCACATATATATATTGTTGTTTTGAATATTTTCTTTTATTCTATGAGTTAGACTAATCGGGTCCAGCATACATTTTGCGAATAAACGTTCAAACGTGGGGTAGGGGTAATATTAGGAAATTAATAAATTGGGGTGCAATTGATATGATTTTGCATGCCTTAAATGGATGGCCATAATTGAGTCAATTATGGACATTGTTAAATTTGGAATTAATTAATAATTCAAGTAGGGAATTATTAAAATTGGGGAAAGTGGATTATTAATAATAATTAATGCTTAGGACACGAGGTTGGAACCGTTTGTGACGTAAACCTGCCCGGACCCGCCCGGCAAATCCAGTAGTCACAAATGTCAGCCCAATGTGAGAGGTCCTAGGCCCAAACTAAAGCATAACAGTTGTAAAGACACGAGGTTAGACTCTTTTGTGGTGTAAGACTTCCCGGACCCGCCCGGCAAATCCTGCTGCCATAAATGCAAGTCTAATGTGAGAGGTCTTTATGAGGTTATGGCCTTAATGAATTAAGAAATACTTAGCCAGATAATCATGTAAGGTGGGACATGGGGGTTAAGTAGGTGCCTTGGGTGGCATGAGGAATCTAGTGGTTTCCTTTAAAGGCATTTCATATACGATTAGACTTAACCAAATACACATGTAAATGAACATGACTAAGTGGGTTAAGTGGATGGACTAATGGGACAAGCTTAGGTGGAATGCTTGTGGGAAATAATGGGGGCCCATTTCAACCAGTATCCCAAAACGTATCTTTGTGGGCTCGACCCAAGTTGAGGATGGGACACGCATACTGGGTTTGACTATAAGAGGCCAAAACAAGGAGCGGTGGCAACGCAAGTCCAACGGGTTTCATATGCGTGTGTGGACCAGGGCTGGTAGGTAAGACGTTGTTGCATCGTGTAGGTATAAGCCGTGCATCTCCGTTATATCGGGTTGCCACTTTAGGGGAATGATACACCCCACTGTGGGGCCAGCACGAGTATCTACGAGTAGGGAGCCGATCGAAAAATGGAAAGAGGGGTACACCTAGTGGAGATAGGGGCAGGCGGCACCTATGTAGTCAGCTAGGAGTACGTAAAGCCATTAAGAAAGTTTCTAAGTGAAGCTAAGTGGAATCAATCTTTAGGGTGACTGGTGTGGTGCAGTATAGTGTTTATCCTTTAGTATTTAGGAGCGCCTATAACGTTTCCTTTAGCGATTGTCTATGTCCTTAATCTGCTCTTTCATAGACATTTCCTTGTTTTCCAGTTTATGTCTTAGTCAAGTTATTTTGATAATAGTATTGTATAATTATCATACTCGCCAGACTTTATGTCTGACCCCCCCTCTCTTTTTCATCTTTTTCTCCCTTCAGGTCCTCAGGTTGGGCCAAGTTCCAGTGAAGTCTGATTGGATTGCTTATCTCTTGGAAAGCTTGGACTGCTGAAGTAAAGTCCAGCTTGTTATCTTTCTTTTTAATGGCTATTTATGTAATGGGATTAGTACTTGTTTTATCAAGATAGATATTGTACTTGACTTTGATTATGGTGTTATGATGTAATCAAACATGTTTTGACTTCTGCTACAATTGAAATAAAGTTTTTAAATTTCCAAGTACTATTTTATATCTGTCTTGTTGAAATTTTACTGTTCTATATTCACCTAAAACCTCCATAGAAGTTAATGCATTCCCTTTGTGAGTGACATTAATGACGTGGGGTGTTACACGTGGTATCAGAGCATAAGATTACAAGAACAGATAAAATTTTTAGAAAAATATTTTTCTAAAGTATTTTTGGAAGAAGTGTTTTCAAAAACATGTTATTTAGAGAAAGTTTTTATGAAAAACATAATCCCAAATAGCCATATCCTTATCTTTATCTTTCGAATTCTCCATTTTGAATCTTTCCTTTTTCGTTTCAGCATGGCTGAAGATCTTAGTCTCCCAGAAGGTGTGACGATTCCAGGGTGGTTTAGGAGATATTTGGAGGCTAGGGCCACCACTGCAGGCCCAGCAGATGTTCCTCCACCCCCAGTTGCACCCATTCCTCCTCCTCCTCGTGTTGACACTTTTGCAAAGACGTGCAAGGAATTTAAGGCTATGGGAGGAAAAACTTTTCAAGGGACTGAGACGTTTGTGGAGGCCAAAGACTGGCTTAAGGAGACTGAGGAATTGTTGGATATCTTTGAAGTGGATGATGGGAGGAAAGTCCGTTTAGCTGCTGGTTAATGAAGGGAGAGGCCTCGTTTTGGTGGGAGGTCACTAACGGGGAACGTCCAGTTGATTCATGGGCGGATTTCAGACGAAGGTTTGAGGCAAAGTTTATTTCAAGGGCAGAGGAGAATTTAAATATGGAAAAATTCCTGACATTAAAGCAAGGGAGCTTATCAGTGAAGGAGTATGTCAATAAATTTAATCAGTTAGCACGGTTTGGCTTGGAGTTGGTGAACACGCCAGAGAAGAAAGCTTTGAGGTATGTTAGAGGCCTGAATGAACCGTTGCAAGGGTTGGCTATGACCCACAACCCTATGGGAGCCACCTTTGAAAGGCTAGAAGAAAAGGCACTTATGCATGAGGATAAGGCAGTTGAAAAGAAAGGAGATCAGAAGAAACCCCAACAACAAAATAAGAAGGGTGGTAAAAATAATAATGGCAAAGGGAAGAAGAGATGCTTCAATTGTGGGACGCCTGGCCATCTCATCAAAGATTGTAGAAAGAAAAAGAAGACTGGTTGTTTCCATTGTGGAGATGCGGGACATTTGGTGAAGGACTGCCCAAAGAAGGGGCAGAGGGCAGGGTCTACCTCGGGAGGACAGGTGCAGGCTCTTATGGCACCAAGGCAGGCAAGGGGTCAAGTTCAGGCTATTGCGGCCCAACGCTGCAAGAAAGAGGTAGAACAATTTCTGTTGAAAGCTTAGTTTTTCTGTTTGATTATCCTGTCCGTACCTTATTCGATTCTGGCGCATCTCATTCGTTTATCTCTGCATCATTAGTTAAATTACTGCACTTGAACACCAGTTTAGTAGAGGATCCCTTGGTTGTTTCAAATCCAATTGGGGGTTCGGCTCATTTGACCATGATATGTTTGGATTTGAAAATCTCTATACTTATCGTTGAATTTAGATGTGATGCTTATGTATTGGGTTTCACGGGCTATGGCCTAATTTTAGGAATGGATTGGTTATCTAGAAATGGGGCTATTCTTGATTGTGAAAGGAGAGTAGTTAGGCTTGTGACTCGCCTTGGTAATGCTCTTGACATCTTTTGTAGTCCCATAAATTTCGTTATGCTAAGTTATCTTGAATCGCTTGACGCGTCTGTAGAGAATCTACGAACGGTAGAGGTGGTCCAAGAATATCCGGATGTGTTTGAGGAGGTGAAGGGCTTACCTCCAAAGCGGGAGATAGACTTTCGAATTTATCTTGTGGATAATGCTAAACCCGTATCTTTGCCAGTGCGCCACATGGCTCCTCATGAAAGGAGGGAACTCAATAAGCAAGTGAAGGAGTTGTTTGAGAAGGGGTTCATAAGACGTAGTATATCAGAGTGGGGTGCTCCAGTAGTATTTGATACAAAGGCAGATAGGTCCCTTAGACTTTGTGTAGACTATAGAGAACTAAACAAGCTCACTAAAAAGAACCGACACCCACTGCCGAGGATTGACGATTTCTTTGATCAGTTAGTTGGCGCCTCGGTGTTTTCGCAGTTGGACTTAGCCACTGGCTTTCATCAACTGAGAGTGGCTGAGGATAGTATAGATAAGACTGCTTTTAGGACACCTGATGGATTCTATGAATGGCTAGTGATGCCCTTTGGTTTGACAAACGCCCCCGCATATTTTGTTGATTTGATGAGTAGGGTGTTTAGGGAGTACCTTGACAAATTCGTGGTAGTCTTTGTGGATTACATCTTAGTCTTTTCTAAGAATGAAGAAGAGCATGCCCTACATCTTAGGGAAGTGTTGGAAACCCTTCGAGCGCATTACCTTAAGGCAAAATTTTCTAAGTGTCACTTCTGGAGGAAAGAAGTACAGTTCTTAGGGCACGTGGTTTCCAAGGAAGGGATAGCAGTGGATCCCGCAAAGGTGGTGGCCATCCAAGATTGGAAGGTCCCTAAGAATGTAACCGAAGTAAGAAGTTTCTTGGGGTTGGATGGCTATTATAGGAAGTTTATCAAAGACTTCGCAAAAATATCAGCTCCATTAACACGGTTAACGAAGAAGAACCTGGTTTTTACGTGGGATGAAGATTGTGATGATGCGTTCCAACGTTTAAAGAGAGCCTTAACTTCAGCCCTAGTCTTAGTGCTGCCAGACGGGAATAAACCGTTTAACGTCTATACTGATGCTTGTGGGACGGGACTTGGCGCGGTCCTCATGCAAGAGGGAATAGTAATAGCCTATGGTGGAAGGCAGTTGAGGGTTCATGAAAAGAATTACCCTACGCATGACCTTGAGTTAGCCGCAATTGTTTTCGCGCTTAAGTCTTGGCGTCACTATCTTCTTGGTGAGAAATTCGAACTGTTCACTGACCACAAATCATTAAAATACTTATTCTCTAAGAAGGATTTGAATTTAAGGCAGCAACGGTGGATGGAATTCCTAGCCTCCTACGATTTTGAAATAGCATATACCCCGGGCAAGGGTAACGTGGTAGCAGACGCCTTAAGTAGGAAAAGGTTGTCCTTGAGTCCGTTGTTTGTTGAACAACGAAGCTTAGAATTCGTCTCCATGTTTGACTTTAGACCCTCTGTTGACCTGGTACCTGGTTTGTTAGCATCCTTGGGGGTTAGACCTACACTTCTAGGACGAGTTGTTGAGGCACAGCAAGACGACCCACAGTTGGTTGAGATAGTAGAAAAGCTCAAAGGAGGGGAGTCGTCTAGCCATCTTAGTAGGTATACCCTAGATGATAAGGGTTGGTTGCGTAGGGACGGTAAACTTTGTATATTACGGGACGAAAGTTTGAGGAAGTGTTTACATGATACGGAGAAAGTGGTAGAGCCGAACACGCTTAAGGAAGTGGAAGTAGAGCGAGATGCCACGATCAGACTAGCTCCTACATGCATTCTTGGGTCGGAGATTAAGAAGTTGAGAAACCAAGAGGTCAAGCAAGTCAAAGTGCAATGGGAAGAAGATCAAGGAGACGCTACTTGGGAGATGGAAGAGAAGATTCGTTTGTTGTACCCCTTCCTTTTCGGGGTTATGTCTTTTATATTCTCCTTTATCGCCTAGCTTAAACTTGTCCTATCTTTAGTACACCCTCTCATTTAAGTCTTTGACCTTTAGATTGGTAGTCCTATGGTTGAAACATGTGTTTGAGACATGTTCTGTTTGATGGATGCAAGTGGATGCAAGTGTTTGCTAGTGGTTGCTCGTGGATGCATATACACACACTTTAGGCACTAGATCGGCTCAGTCACTCTCATATTGCATATAAATATGTGTGCATATTTAAATTAATGAATGAATAGTGGTTGTATTATCATATGGATGCTGCATTAAGACGAATGGTTGTGCACGCATATAGAAATAATATGTATCATTAGGAATCTTTTACATACATAATGGACGCATGGCACTATCATGGTTCGCATTAAGGAGGTCAACTGAATCAGTAGATCGCCTGATTTTTGCATTGGATAAGGACATGTACACACATTATGCATATAAACATGAAAGCATTAGAAGTCTCTTAAGGACAATGGATGCCTGTGCCTGATGGTTGAGTAGATGGATGATTGGATGGTAGGACACATTCTTCCTAACTTGAAGATTTCGGGGACGAAATCCTTTAAGGAGGGGAGAATGTAACACCCCGTATTTTCTGTGAACATAAAAAAAATCAAGATATAATTAATTTTTAGAAAAATAATTAGGTTCGTCTCGGAATTCTGCTTGAGATAGAGTCCGAGTTTGCATAAATTGGACTCCGTATGAAAAAGATATCCTTAAATTAAATATTGCAGCAAAACATGGAAAAAGAGGAATGAGAAAAGAATAATGTTTAGCATTGTTCTAAGAATTGTAAGCAAAAGACATAATAGCTAATTTGGTTGGAACTTGTGACTTGCATACAAGAGGTGCAGAGTTCGATCCCCGCCAACGCCATATTTTTGTTTTAGGGGAATGGCTAAAAAGCGGCTTAGTGCGAACACGGTTCAAAAAAAATTAAATATATATATATATATATTTATTTATTTAATATATATATGTATATATATATATAATTGAGAAGATAAATACAGTCAATTTATTTGGAGGGAAAGATTTATGCATAAGTAGATATGTATGTATGTAGGTAACTTCATTATGCATTGATTTTGCATGTTGCAAGGAAAGTCGAAAAAAAAGGGGAAATTAAATTATATGCTCGATTTCCTTTTTTTTCAGGCAAGCAATTAATTTGCATTATTTGAATTCATGAATAGGTGTGTGTGTATATATATATTTATATTTATATATATATATATATATATAAATATATATGTGCAGTTAATGTAAACATGAATAGAAGTTTATTAATTTGCCGAGTGTTTGCTGAGTCACTTCTGACTCATTGCTGAGTCAATAAGATAAACCCCATCTTGTCTGAATGGCTGCGGTTATTTCTCGGTTAAATCTAATGGCCTAAATGAATCCTAACATCTATAAATAAGTGGGTAGACTCTAGCCTTAAATCACTTGAAAAATTGGAGAGCTACCGACATGCCGTTGCCATGGAGTTCAGCATAGCCGTCACAAACTAAAGAAGAAGAAGGCCTAATATACAAACTAAATCTACTCAAATCAAATCAAAAGCTCTCTCTCTTTCTATTTCTCTTCTTTAAAATTGTGAGTATGATGAATCTCACAATATTATTATAAAATAATTTGATTAAGTTATGAATGGATCACAAGAAAGTGATATGAATTGTTATGTATTTGTAAATTATGTTGTGGATCTCTTGTTATGCTATTATGTTATCATATATTTGTTGTTATGTTGTAGTGATTATGTTGTAAATAATCCTATGCTATGTCATATGTGATTAATCATGCTATGCTATGTTATAAATCATGTTATGCCATGTTGTAAATCATGCTATGCTATGTTGTAAATATCATGCTATGTTGCAAATTATGATATGCTATGTTGTAAATGTTATATATGTTGTAGATCTCATATTATCACATATGTTGAAATACTTATGTTATATGATAATGATGTCATGTTAAGTTGTGTTGAATCATACAAGTTGTAAAATAATGATATTAGTATTTATGCGAATTGGTTCATGTTTAAAGTTTATGTTTTTTTTTTATAATAGACCTTGATTATGGGAATTTGCCTATTGAGTTAGGTGTACCCATATAAATGAATCTACAAATTAATTGATCTTGAAATGAGAATTTGCCTATTAAGTTAGGTGTACCCATATACATGAATCTATGATTAAATGAATTTTGATTTTTGGGAATTTACCTATTGAGTTAGGTGTACCCATATAAAACCATAATGTTAATGATGTTGATTCACACATGTCCTATACAAGTTTATGAAATTTGATCAAAATCATATTATGTGAATTATGAATAAGTCGACACCCTTAGATCCATGACATGTATAACCTTATGTAAGTTGTAATGTATGCAAGTTTTACCCCTTGTTATGATTTATTTAATCGCATATATATATTGTTGTTGTGAATATTTTCTTTTATGCTATGAGTTAGACTAATCGGGTCTAGCATACATTTTGCGAATAAACGTTCAAACGTGGGGTAGGGGTAATATTAGGAAATTAATAAATTGGGGTGCAATTGATATGATTTTGCATGCCTTAAGTGGATGTCCATAATTGAGTCAATTATGGACATTGTCAAATTTGGAATTAATTAATAATTCAAGTAGGGAATTATTAAAATTGGGGAAAGTGGATTATTAATAATAATCAATGCTTAGGACACGAGGTTGGACCCGTTTGTGACGTAAACCCGCCCGGACCCACCCGACAAATCAAGTAGTCACAAATGTCGGCCCAATATGAGAGGTCCTAGGCCCAAACTAAAGCATAACAGTTGTAAAGACACGAGGTTAGACTTTTTGTGGTGTAAGACTGCCCGGACCCGCCCGGCAAATCCAGCTGCCATAAATGCAAGTCTAATGTGAGAGGTCTTTTTGAGGTTAGGGCCTTAATGAATTAAGAAATACTTAGCTAGATGATCATGTAAGGTGGGACATGGGGGTTAAGTAGGTGCCTTGGGTGGCATGAGGAATCTATTGGTTGCCTTTAAAGGCATTTGAAATACGATTAGACTTAACCAAATACACATGTAAATGAACATGACTAAGTGGGTTAAGTGGATGGACTAATGGGACAAGCTTAGGTGGAATGCTTGTGGGAAATAATGGGGGCCCATTTCAACCAGTATCCCAAAACGTATCTTTGTGGGCTCGACCCAAGTCGAGGACAGGACACGCATACTGGGTTTTATTATAAGAGGAAAAAACAGGGAGCGGTGGCAACGCAAGTCCAACGGGTTTCAAATGCGTGTGTGGACCCGGGCTGGTAGGTAAGACGTTGTTGCATCGTGTAGGTATAAGCCGTGCATCTCCGTTATATCAGGTTGCCACTTTAGGGGAATGATACACCCCACTGTGGGGCCAGCACGGGTATCTACGAGTAGGGAGCCGATCGAAAAATGGAAAGTGGGGTACACCTAGTGGAGATAGGGGCAGGCGGCACCTATGTAGTCAGCTAGGAGTACGTAAAGCCATTAAGAAAGTTTCTAAGTGAAGCTAAGTGGAATCAATCTTTAGGGTGACTGGTGTGGTGCAGTATAGTGTTTATCCTTTAGTATTTGGGAGCGCCTATAACGTTTCCTTTAGCGATTGTCTATGTCCTTAATCTGCTCTTTCATAGACATTTCCTTGTTTTCCAGCTTATGCCTTAGTCCAGTTATTTTGATAATAGCATTGTAGAATTATCATACTCGCCAGACTTTATGTCTGACCCCCCCCCTCTTTTTCATCTTTTTCTCCCTTCATGTCCTCAGGTTGGGCCAAGTTCCAGTGAAGTCTGATTGGATTGCTTATCTCTTGGAAAACTTGGACTGCTGAAGTAAAGTCCAGCTTATTATCTTTCTTTTTAATGGCTATTTATGTAATGGGATTATGTACTTGTTTTATCAAGATAGATATTGTACTTGACTTTGATTATGGTGTTATGATGTAATCAAACATGTTTTGACTTCTGCTGCAATTGAAATAAAGTTTTTAAATTTCCAAGTACTATTTTATATCTGTCTTGTTGAAATTTTACTGTTCTATATTCACCTAAAACCTCCATAGAAGTTAATGCATTCCCTTTGTGAGTGACATTAATGGACGTGGGGTGTTACAACATGGGAGGAGCATCTTCCTTTGGTGGAGTTCGCATATAATAATAGCTTCAGTCTAGCATTGGCATGGCACCATTCGAGGCTCTTTATGGACGGTCGTGTCATTCGCCTACATGGTGGTGGGAATCTACGGATAAGATTATACTTGGGCCCGATGTAATTAGAGAGACTTCAGAAAAGATAGATTTGATTTGAAGGAGGATGAAGATGGCGCAAGATAGGCAGAAATCTTATGCAGACAAGAGGAGGACGGGTCTTGAGTTTGATATTGGGGACATGGTCTTTATCAAGGTGTCTCCATTACGGAATGTTGTTCGCTTTGGGTCCGTTGTGAAGTTAGCACCAAGGTTTGTAGGGTCGTTTCCTATTAAGGAGAGGATTGGACAGATGGCGTATAGAGTGGAGTTGCCCGAGAGACACAGTGGTGTACACGACGTATTCTATGTATCACATTTGAGAAAGTGCATGCACGAGACCGCGGAAGTGGTAGCGCCGAGCTTGCTTAGAGAGGTGGAGATAGAACGTGATGTGACAATTCGACGAGCTCCTACATGCATTCTTGGGTCGGATATTAAGAAGTTGAGGAATCGAGAGGTCAAGCTAGTCAAAGTGCAATGTGGAAATGATGAGAGCAACACTACTTGGGAGACGGAAGAGAAGATGCGTTCATTGTACCCTTTTCTTTTGGAGGGTATGTCTTTTAATTTCTCCTTTATCACCTAGCTTGTACTTGTTTTATCCTTAGTATGTCCTCTCTCTAGTATTTTTGACCTTTAGATAGGGTAGTCCATGTGTTTGAGACATGTTATGTATGATCGATGCATGTGGATGCAAGTGTTTGCTAGTGGTTGCTCGTGGATGCATATACACACACTTTAGGCACTAGACTGGCACAGTCACTTTCATATTTCATATAAATGGATGTATTTAGTAAAATGAATGTACATTGAATGTGTGTATCATATGGATGTAGCATTTATATGGATGGTTGTGCACACAGGTAGTAATGATATGTATAGGATTCTTTGCATACATGATGGATACATGGCACAATAATTATTTGCATTAAGGAGGTCGACTGAGTCAGTGGACAGCCTGATTTAGCATTAGTATACGGATATAAACAAACACTATGCATATGTACATGAAAAGCATTAGAAATCTTTTAAGGACCATGGCTGCTTGTGGTTGATGGTTGAGTAGATGGATGATTGGATGGTAGAATACATTCTTCTTGACTAAGAGATTTCTAGGACGAAATCATTTAAGTAGGGGAGAATGTAACACCTCGAATTTTTGAATAAACAAATAAACTAAATTCAAGAATAATTAATCTCAGACGTGAGAATTAAGGGAAACGGGTTGCGCCATTGTGTTCGTTTCAGAATTTTGGTTGAGATAGAGTCCGAGTTTGCAGGAAACGGATACCGGATGAAGGAGATATGGATGAACGAAGTTAGGCGGAAGAATTTGAAAAAAAAATATTTGCACTGGCGCACTCGTGAAGTGTGCCAGTACAAAAGTGGCATGGGCGCACTTGCCAAGTGCGACCAGGCCAAGCTGAAAGCCTGCACAGCTCTCTGGTTCAATCTGATCCATATTGTGACTCATTGCTGAGTCCTTTCTGACTCCTTGCTGGGTCATTATGGCTGAGGTGTCACCCTATCCTGACTGAGTGGTTTTGATTAATCCTAAGATCATCTGACAGCTATAATTAAATTGAAATTCTATATAAACATGGGTAGACTCAAACCCTAAAATCAAATAAAAATATGAATCATGGCCGTCATGCTGTCATCTTGTAACCTAGAGTAGCCGCCCCAATTAAAGGGAAATCAAAGCTAATCAATTTAGTTCTATTCAACTCTAATCTAAACAATAACGAATCTACTACATTGGCAAGCTAAATCAATTTTAGAACTCATATTTCAGAACGCAAGACCTTCTTTTTGTGAGTTCGATTTCTTTAATAAGATAATTAACAACTTAATTGGATTAAGCTAGGATTTGGATTATATGGTTATGTTGTGAATCATTGACCGTATGTTAATATATATGTTGTAAATCTATGATATTATTACCTATGTTTTAAAGCTGTGATGTTATCATCTATGTTGTAAATCTATGTTAATTGTTGGCTGATGTATAATTAATTCATAACGATGTTTCATATGCTAGTTTGGTTATGTTGTTGAAAATAATTCATATGTTAAATCATATGTATGTATGCAAGTTTAGATGTTAATTTAGATATGAATTATTTGCCAGTAAGTGAGAATCATATACAACCTTACATGTTTCATGACATCTATTTTATGTGTAAATTGGATCAAAATTTAGGCTATGACATGTGTGAGTTGGATGCAAGTTTACATCATAGTCTATGTTTTATAAACCGCATATGCAATTATATCTACATTGGAGTATGAATCATGTAATGCAAAGTTTATAACCATTTCCCATGCAAGTTTACACCTTATGATTAGATCTATGACATCCATAGTTTATGCAAGTTTGTAACTTTGGCCTATGCAAGTTTTTAGATGAAAAACCTTATTCACATATGTAAGTTCACCCCTTAATGTTTAGATCTAGTTTTTATTCTATGCATGTTGTGATGTTTTCTCTTTATTCCATAAGTTAGACTATTCGAGTCTAACGTATATTTTACGTTAAACGAACGAACTTACAACATGGGGCAATGGGACAATATTAAAAGATTTAATATTGAGAATGAGCATAAAAGCCTTAAATGTGATGTTAATTGGTATAATTTTATATACCATAAATAGATGGACATAATTGAGTAATTGATTGGCAATTTGAATAGGGAAATTAATTCAAATTAGGGGTAATTAATTAGGTGTAACTAATCGTTTAAGACATGAGGTTAGACTCTTTTGTGGTGTACGACTTCCCGGACCCGCCCGGCAAATCCAGTTGCCACAAATGCCAGTCTAATATGGGAGGTCTTAGGCATAAATTAAATACGTAACAGTTGTAAAGACACGAGGTTAGGCTCGTTTGTTGTGTAAGACTGCCCGGACCCGCCCGACAAATCCAGTTTCCACAAATGCCAGTCTAATGTGGGAGGTCTTTACAAGGTTAAGGTGTTAATGAATTAAGAAAAACTTAACCAGATAAACATGTAGCGGACATGAGGGGTTAAGTGGGTGCCTTGGGTGGCATGTGGAATTTAGAGGGTGCCTTGGGTTGCATTCTGAAATACGATTAGATGCACTTAACCAAGATTGAAACATGTAAAAGACATGATTAAGAATGGGGTTAAGTGGGGGAATAACCTTAGAGGGGACCAAGCGTAGTGGAAAGCTTGTGTCGTGCATGAGGGCCCTTTTCAAACCAATAACCCATTAAGTATCTTTGTGGGCTCGACCCAAGTCGAGGACAGGACACGCGTACTGGATTTGATTGTAAGAGGTCAAAACGGGTCAACGGTGGCAACGCAAGTCCAACGGGTTCATATGCATGTGTGCGCCCGGGCTGGTAGGTAAGATGTTGTTGCATCGTGTAGATATAAGCCGTGCATTTTTGGTTGTATCGGGTTGCCACTTTGGGGAGTGATACACCCAACTGTGGGGCCAGCATGGGTATCTACGAGTTAGGGAGCCGATCGAATGGGGGTAGTGGGTACACCTAGTGGAGATAGGGGCAGACGGTACCTATGAACATTGCTAGGGATACACTAAACTACCATTATCATTAATAAATTCCGTAGGTGGGATCAACCCTTAGGGTGACTAATGGTGGTGCAGTGTAGTAATTATCTTACAGTGATTAGGGGCGCCTTTAACGATATCTTGGTTCATCTTATTTCCTTGTTTTGTTCTGTCATACCCAATTGTTCACAGTCATTTCCTTATTTTCCAGCTTATGCCTTAGCCTAGTTATTTTGATAATTATATTGTTAAAGTTATCGCACTCGCCAGACTTTATGTCTGACCCCTTTTCTTTCCACCTCTTTTCTTCCTTTTCCCCACTCAGGTTTGCAAGGAGGGAATACTACAGCTTAGTGTCGATTTCTGTCAGTTTCTTGAAGATAGTAGATGTATCGCTTGGGACTCTCTCATCTTTATGGCTTTGCTTATGCTCAGTGGGGATTTATGCATTTATGTTATTTAAGTATTTACTTCTTCATGTACTTTGAAGTTTTTGGGTAAGACTACTGATCCTGTTGTAATGGTTTTGGAAACTACTTATGTAAACTCGTTTTGAGTTATGATGAAATAAAATAAGTTTCACTTCCGCTGTGTTGTTTTATTTATTAATTCTTGTTATTTATCTGTTCTATGCAACAATAACGCTTCATAGACATTGATGCATTCCCTTTGTGAGTGACATTAATGGACGTGGGGTGTTACAAAACTGATATAAATTAAATTCAAAAAAAATTAAATTCCTTGATAATAAATTATTATTATCGTCTATATCTATATTCAAATAGAATATATACTTAAATTGAATTTACATCGGTCATCTAGATTGTTTTTATTCAGCTTAAAATTCTGGATTCAATTTTGTTTTAAATTCAAATAAAAATCCATATTAATTTTTTGAATTATTTTAACTCTGTTTTAAATTCGAATTGAATTATTTCAACTTGCCATATTTCGATAATTATAAATATTCGAAACAAATTGAATTTTGACTATAAAATCTATAACACAATATAATTATTAATTTATACTGTCTACTTAATATTTAAAACCATATTAATTATTTAGAATAAATCGACCATAAAAATCTGGGTCATTACACAATATATGAACTAGAATGGATTTGAATCGAAATTATCTTCAGAATATTTCTATATTGGATTTCGTGATTATTCGGATATTATGGAGGAATTTGGAAGATATATATATCGTTATTCCAATACAATATTTGTTGGTTTCAAAATTTGATATTGAATATAAGCCGATATATTTTCTATTTAGAGCCTTGTATTTAATATCAAATTGGATTTTGTGTTTGTCATGAATAGTGCCTTTAATAAGACTGTTCTTGAACCAAATGTAGTTAAGAAAATTAGAAACTGACTGGAGGTTAGTTAAGTTGAATGGTTTCCTGGGTATTGATCTGATGTTGTTTTCGGCCTTCGGGGTTAATACGTAGGGAATTGTTCTCTTACTAATTTATGATTAGAGACTGATTGTATTTTTGGATTGTTGTGAACTGTATTTTCAACGACATTCGTTCTTTAACTCGATTTACAGTGAAATGAGATTTGGAATTTATAAATCTTTTTATTAAGATTTAAAGGAAATTTTCCACAGTAAAGTTTTCAAATTTAATATATTTAATTGGAATTGAATTGAAATTGGTCTTTGGGTTTATCGTGAATGGTGTTTTAAATAACACTGGTTCTTTAACCCCATTAACAACGGAGTTAAGAAAATAAAAAACTAACTAGATATTAGTTAAGTTGAATGGTTTCCTCGGTATTGGTCTGATGTTGGTTTCGGCCTTCGGGGTTAATACTTAGGGAATTGTTCACTTGCTAATTTACGGTTAAAGGCTGATGAAATGGAATGCGATTTTGGGTTTATCATGAACCGTGTTTTAAATGACATTTGTTCTTTAACCCAATTAAAGAAAGAATACAGTTTGAATTGAAATCCAAAGGAAGATTAAATAATAAATTTTAAAGAATTCATCTTTGATAAAATTAATGGGAACCTTTCCCAAAATATGTGAATATTTGAACAAAAGAATATTCAAAATTTGAATGAGGCGTATGTTGTGGTTTATAGAACTTGTTTATTATATACGCGAGTTATTCGAAAAGGCCAGGTTTATGCACATTCTGAATAACTGATTCGACGATATGTCGGTGATGAAGACGGTGGTAAAAAACCGGAGGTCCTAACATCGTTTCGATGATTACTGACGTCTTGATCGGGCTGTACACACAAGTCGAGGTAATAAGTGGTGATCGTCTAGACGTACTTGGAGATCGATGGATATGCGAGGACTTATCCCTTATATTGGACATATGGGGGAGGAATAAGGTGCCTCCGGTTTCGTTCAGACCCAAAACGGACTTATAAATGGACTGTATGTCTAACATTGGATTTTATTCTATGCTGATTGATTTTTATTAAATATATATATATATATATATATATATATATATGTTTGGCGGCGGAGAATTTATTCTCTTGCTTAACGCTCTTCTCGGAGATGTACGAGCTCATAGGTTATATATCGATAGATATCAATCGCATGGCATGAATTGCCTTTGTGGCATGCTGAGATGGAGTAATCTTGGCTTTTGTTGAAAAGCAGAGCCTTGTTGTTGATGATCAAAGCATGGCTTTAATATAGCGTAGCTTTGTGTATAGCGTTAATTCACGAGCTGCACACCTCGGTATGAGTCAAAAACGGGATCGTGACTACAGGGAGTGCACAACGTTTCTTTCTAGCTATAGGTTGTATCTGTGTTTTACTCACCCTGACATCATTGTTATTTTACCTATGTGGCTGTTGGATTGCGAGGCGCCTCAGATATAGGTCCGATAAGACCGGGAAATGTGTGTTCAGGAATAACCAATCCTCAAACGTAATGGAGGACCAGCCCTAAAGATCCAAGGGTTACCCAGAGTGTGTAGACCTGAGATATTTGTTAGAGTGTCTTGAAGAGGTGAGGAGCCATACCTGGCCTCGACTCATGACGGAAATCCAATTTCCAATACGTGACATTTCAGTTTTGATTGTAGAGACATGATAGATGGTACCTATGCCGCCTATGATTGATGCTTTTATATTTGAAGTTGTTTTTTAAACTTTACGCTATAATAGTATCAAATTAATTTGTTTTAAACGTACCAGGCATGTTTGGCTATTATAAGGAAAAACCCTATCCTTTGACTTGCGTTGCATTATGTGATGTGGCCCGAGTCTTATAATAGCTTCATTTTTTCAAAAAGCATTGCGCTGTTTATTCTATGAACTAGTATTCTTGGGAGGAAACCCGTTCCGTGTTATACGGCGTGGTCCCTTGAATTACTCTCTTTTAAAGCAAAGTTTTAAATAACTATTTTAGTTCTCACACTAGTCACTCACCTGGAGTTTATTGTTTTAACCTAAACTCTGGGTACCCCTATTTTCCACACGTGCAGCTAGTAGTTTTAGTTTTGCAGATTTATATTCATAGTATCCTGATTTACAGTTGGAACGATACTCGGAAAGCTCTGTATCCATGTATTACTTTCAGTTGTGTTTTGCATTATTTTTCTGCTGCTATGTAATGTACTGTTATCTCTAATATTTTTCTAATGTGTAATATTTATTCATACTCTGCACATTCTTATATTCTGATGGAATTGTTGTAATAAGCAATGAAATGTTCTTCTATTTGTGTTTTGATTCGTCTTGTTCTCAAATCAATCCGTTCTTTCCTTCACGCGAAAGTTCGGGTCGTCACAATATGGTTTTATTGTAACATATTTGAGAAGAGCGGGGGAGGGTAGTGAAGGCGATAAAAGAGGATGCACAAGGTGGTCCAGGTGGTTGCACGTGAGGAGGCATGACTGTCGGTGGTCGTTGCGATGGAGTTCGGGGGAATGTTCAAAAGATGGGTGCGATGACGGATGAATATTTACTATGCACTGGATCGATAATAGTAGCGGAAAATATAAATCACAAGGTAAATTTATATTGGTTCAGACCTCCCATCCTACATCCAGTCCTGAAGCTCCTCTTCGGCCTTTTTACTATCAAAACAACCCTCACTTCATCCGGAGGAACAGGTTTACAGACACCACTTAATTTTATGGGCCATAAGAAAACCTACTTGATTTGAATGGGGTACAAACTTACCCACTTGATTGGAATGGGCAACATGATTATCCACCTGGTTTGAATGGGCTACAGGCTCACCGAAACTTTTAATACAAAGTAAGTATATGACTGACTATATATTGTATCTTCAATACACAAAGAAGACGCAATGCAGCATAACTTCTACAACCTTCAATAATAATGATGCAGATTGAGTGTGCAGAGGCTAAGAAGTGTAACTGGACCAGATTTGATTGTTTTCTAGAGTGAAATAGCGCTGGTTTAATATTTGTTTTGGAATATATATATGGATTTTGAAGCATTTATAAGCAATGTTAAAATAGTTTAGAAATGAGAGTTGTATATTTGTTTGTGGAGTGATGTTAGGCTTATATAAGAGTTATGAGATGCCACTAAAAAGTTGCAATCTTTCATAAATTTCTATCTAAGAAGATGCATCCATTGGTGGTTTGCAATTGGTGAATGGATGCATGAGTTTGTATATGAATATTTGTTTGTAAATCTTGATGTGCACTAACCGTTTAACATTGAATAGAATCGTCGCTTGGTTTAGGTGGTTGGTTGAGGCTTATGCTTTGTAATGTGGAAACCCGTATTCGAGTCCCGCTACAACCACTTTCATTTTTGTTTCCGCCTTTTTACAATTCATAATTTTTTTTGCAGCATAATGAAACATAAACTCATATGGGTGGGTTGTTTGGTACATGGGCATTCCAGGCACATGAGCATGTTCCTAGTGGCTATGTTTTATACACATATAATTTTTTTTCCTACATTGCCAATTAATGACCTGCATGCAATATGGCCTTGCATTGCCAATTCATGATGTGAGTTCAAACTTATGTTGCACTTTGATTTTGCAGCGGACATCTTCCAACTTTTGAATGCAACATTGTTTATAATGTATCTCTTCCCCTTTTTTTTGTTTTCTTTACCGGCATCAATTTATTTTTCAGAAACATATCTTTTATGCAACGTCCGTTATCCAACGTATAACTGCAAAACCTGAAATTACTTAGCAAGCACGTTAGTAATAACATCATACGGTTGTTATACCAAATTTAAAAAATCATGCGATTATTAGATTTTGATGATGACAATTTTATAAATTTTAAAAATTATATTACTCCCCTTTAATATTAGCTTTGGGTACTATATTATTAATTTAGATTGTTTCACAATAATTTTTTTATGTTGTGACATTCTAAGATAACAACACCAAAATAAAAGAATAAATTAATCATACCAAATTTGCTGCATTTTTTTATCCATAAATGCACGTTTTTCATTGCATGTATTAAACATTTTCCACGACAAATCCATATCACCTTTATATCACTTTTGAGTAACTACAAAGCATTAATTACATATTTTAGTACCCATTACCTTCGTTAGGGTCCAAGGGTTAGATGAAAGGTAACCATACCCAAGAGAGTTCATGGAACCTTTAAAAATAATTTTTTTCATTATTAACAACTGAATCAAAATAATTCTAAATATTTTTCTCTATTTTCGAATTAACAGGAAACCAAATACTTAGATAATTTCTATTCACATTTTCTGTTAATAAATTTGTAATTCTACAAATATTACGGACATTACTAATAACAGAAGTACTTGAATTTCTATAAATTTTGGATAGAATTCTTTGGAAATTTAGTGTTAACATTAATTTTTTTATTATAAATAAAGGCATATCTCGCACTATTTCTACGATACGCTTTGTTATAACCTAAACCACTTTTATCATGAAAAGGTCTAAAACTAGATAAAATCATGTTTAAATCATTTAGAATACATTTAACAATTGCTTTAAATCAACATTGATTCGAGACTGGATATTTTTACCTACTTGCATTGCAAACAAAAATACTAATTCAGAATCCAACGTTCTCAAGTGGAAAATGTTCAATTCCTCGGAATAAGACACGTACAAACTACTTGGATTGAAACCTTTATTCCATAACAATTTATTCTTCACCATTTATTTATTTTAACAAATTGTAATATTACAAATGAGCGGTGGAGATTAGCATACAAGAAATATGAGAAACATGCTCGTGGCTTATCAGCATTCAAGACTAGCAAGCTTCTTTATCAAAACTACATCTCTTAAAATGGAAGATTCAACGAATTATTGCAATATCTAAAGGAAAATCTGTTCTATCCATTGCTGTATTCAGAATATTAATCCAATTTTACTTCGCAAGCTTGTATGTACAAACTTAGAACCGCAAAGAAGAAGAAAAAGGAATGGATTATACACCATTTAAGGTGAAAATGTTAAATGTTCCTCCTACATTTGAGGCTGACCGAGTTAATGATACGATTGGTAACCCATTGATTGCCAATTTAAAGTAGTCGAAATGCTAGGTCTATATTTTATTTCTTCATGGATGCACTGTTCTTAAACATTTTTAAGGTGTCGGTGTCATAAGGTCTCACTATTACTGAAACAATGTCCTAACATATAGAAAAAATAACTGTTATATATTATGCATTAACCATGTGACCTTAACATTACCACCAAGATGATGACACATACTTAAACCCCTTTAAATCCACAATATGATAGGCATTGAAATAAATATGCAAGACATGCAAGAAATTAGAAATTCTTTCCTAGGCTGCATAGATTATCTGGATAGCACGAGAAAGCTTTTCATCCTTCTTCCTTAGCTCATCAGAATGAGTAACCACGTCCTCCGCTATCTGGTGCTAGAAGGCCGACACCTTGTCAGGTGTTATGTCCTTAACTTACCTCTCTTTCTCTAAAGCTAACTCAGCATGTTCCAAGAAAGCCTTCAACCTCTCACACTCGTCAAAATTGCGTTTTCTTCTCGAAGCCAAGTCATTTCAGTAACATAGGAAGAAAGAATGGGCCTAGACAAGTGCCATTCCTTAATAGTCTGGGAAATTAGAAGCATTCATCATACAGTTGCAACAAATGGAAAACCCGAAGTCAAAAAGAGAATGTTGTACCTCAAGCTTTCGAATTACCAGACGTTGGTACAAATGGAAGTAGTGGAAGGCAATGAGACATCAGAAAATTCAGATCTAGAAATAAAAAATTTCACAAGATCAGTAAAATCTGTTTTAGAATCAAGGAGCCTCGAAGGTTCAGTAGGGTGAGATGCGGGAGTACGCGGCATGGCACCTATAGCTGCTCTGGATGTACTTGGGAATAGATGATGGGAAAACACCACTCCCTCATCCTCTACCAGAAGCACTCCCGAAAATCACAAATGCAAGAACATTGAGCTTTAATCTCTTAGCTTGCGGATCGATAGGTAATTCCGCCAGCCTCTTAAAAGCAGCAGCGGTATTTTGATTCAAGGCATCAGTAATGTAACACCCCACATCCGTTAGTGTCACTCACAAAGGGAATGCACTAAGTTCTGTGGAGCATTTAGGGTAAAAGATGCAGATAACTTACAAGACAGACAAAAATTACAACAGCGGAAAATAAAACTTTGCTTTATTGATAAAATAGTTTGTACAACGATTTCTTTATAATATCAGAGTATCATCTGTCTTATAAAATAAAGAAGCATAAAACAACATTTATATTCCCCAATTTAGCAAGAGCCAGCCATAGCATCTGAAAAGAGAATCCAAGCAAAACTTCGACAAATCTTCAAGCTGGGAAAGAGTGACAGTCCAACTTTACATGAGCTATACTATTCCCTCCTTTACTACCTGGGGGGGGGGGGGGGGGACGGAAGAAAAGAAGACGAAAGAAAAACAGAGTCAGACATAAAGCCTGAGTAAGTTCAGTAACTTCTAGCATGTGAACATGGAAAAACAAAACGACATGAATTAACTGAATACAAGATAAGACCATGATGATAGGATCAGCAATATTAGACAAGATTAACACAAGATATGCTAAGATAAGATTAACTGAATATGCTCTAATACTTTCGCCACTTCGCTATTTCCTTGTTATACCGGTTTCTATATCTCTGCACCACCTAACTAGTGTCTCAACTAGTAACGATAACGTGATCCTAATCCCTGTAGTTTCCATTGCCTTCAGGCATACATTTATTATTTATTACCTAGATCTAATCTAGGGTTTTCTATCAAGTGATTTCTAGATTCAACTAGAGTTTACGCTATCTGCTGAATGCTTCTCGGATTCAGGATTTATGCCACCTAGTCCAACTAGGGATTATGCAACCTGTCGAACGATGCCCCCAGTCTAGGACACACTACCTAGAGTGGTATATGTTCCTAAACTTTCCCACGCATGTATCGTGAATCGTTATCGCTTCTCTAGATGCACATGTCTTGTAATGTGCGGCCCGAGTCCTGTGGCAGGGAAAATCAAGAAACACAGAACTCGGTCGGGAACTTTCAGATATCTGTTGATGCAGATGCTAAGATCTGTTTTTGTTCCAGTGGCTATGGTCCCACTCGACCCCTCCCTCAGCTAATGAAAGGCACACCATGAAAAAAATGAGAACTGTACGCAGGCATCCTATGCCCCACTAACCTATGGCCATCCTCACCCATAACTAGATAGCAAGTATATGGTCTTTTGGAGTTCTCCGCCTTTCCGCTTCACGTATCTCGACTGACCCAAGATGGATGGTAGACGACGAGTTGCTATCACAGGGCTACCTGTTTCTCGCTGAATCACGCTGGTCCATCCTAGTCTTTAGGTTTCCATATTTTGCAACCAAGGCATACCCCTGGTTCTTCTAATGCAGACCTTAACCTCTGTAAGCCCAGGAGGATCATCTGCAGCCTCACAGAGGGATACCAAGAGTACCCTCACTTCCCCTCGAAGCCTCGGGCTTCGTAACCCAATTCGTTGGAGCCTTCTTTTTACTCAGACGGACATTCACTTCTTCCCGTGTTATACTAAGAATTACTACTTAGTTTTACTAACTAAGGTTTACCACTTAGTTTCCAGAATCGTTGTTTTCTTAACTAAGGTTTACTACTTAGCTCCTTTTAACTAAGGTTTACTACTTAGTTCTCTTTCCCGTCAATTTGGATTGGTTAAGTGTCATTAGTCAATTCAAGCTAACTTAACCCTCTTCATTTATCCTATTAAACTGGTTAAGTGTTATCAATAATCCATGTTGACTTAACCCTACCACAAACCAAGTTATATTGGTTAAGTATTCCTTATTACTTAACCCTACCCATTCATCCTGTATTGGTTAAGTGTTCCTTTTTAACTTAACCTTGCCCATCTGTTTTAACTAACATGTTATTAATGGTTAAGTATTATCCCTTCATGTTTTAAACTTAACCCTATTCCTTTATCACAATCTGATGGTTAAGTGCTCAAGTTTACTTAACCCTGCGGTCTACTCCAGTTAACATATCAAATTGGCTAAGTGTATTAAATTTTACTTAACCCCAACCACTAGTCTAGTTAACATGTTAATTTGGCTAAGTGTATTAACTTTACTTAACCCCACCTTCAAGTCTAGTTAACATGTTAATTTGGGTAAGTGTTTTCTTAGTTACTTAACCCCTACAAATCTTGTCTTGTTACCATGTTAAGTTGGTTAAGTGTCCCTATGGACTTAGCCCTCCTATTCTAGCTTAACTGTGTTAAGTTGGTTAAGTGCTCCTATGGACTTAACCCTCCCATTCTAGATTAACTGTGTTAAGTGTCTGTATGAACCTAACCCCACCCATCGGTTTTGTTATCATGTTGAATTGGTTAAGTGTCTTAGTTAACTTAACCCTACCATTCTTGTTCTAGCTTTAACTAAATAAATTAAAGCCGCGACCATTCACATTAGACAGATATTGTTGCGATTACTGGATGCGCCAATTGGTTCCGGGCAGGTTTACATCGCAACTCAGTTTAACCTCGGGTTAGGCATATTCGTGTTTTCTAAGTTCAAAGGGTTTCCATTAGTTTTCAAGTCAGGCTTTGAAAGTAACCATCACGTCCGTCGGATCAGTTCGGGATAGCAAGGGATAGCAGGAAACTTGTATTTTCCAAACCCAAGCCTAGACACTATCCTCTCTGTCACCCTAGAACTTTCTGGTGTATTATTAAAAGAGTATCGTTAATAAACCTTTAATTTGTCTAAATTTACATTTTCTCATTTAGGACAAATTCTATAAGTAAATCATTCCTAATATACTTATTTCCTAATTACTCGTTTAATGTAAATTGTCAACATTTATTCTTATGTCCCATTTTCCCCTCTATATCGTATTTATGCTTTTTGGTATGTAAACTATACCAAATTAAGTGTCACTAACCATGATTTTTTCCAAACATGACAATTATGGCCAATTTCAAATTTATGCCAATATACTTATTATGCCAAATTAGCTAATCCAATTCTGATTTAACATTCTAATTACAGTTCATGTCAAACTAGACTTATTATTCTAGTACACAGTTCATGTATATGCTAGATTTACAAGTCAATATTAGATTCAAATTAAACATCCTATAATTCATGTCAAATTTATCCAATTTGCATTTTTATGAACATGCCATAATACATGTTCCCAATTCATGCCAATTTCCAAGTTTATAACTACGTTTTAGAAAATTTCATATTTTGCCCAAATCGTATTCCAATCGTTCGTATAATCGTGATTCAACCTAGATTATAAATAAATCTAGATTCGTGGAAAAAGGGAATGAACCAAAATGCCATGAAAGAATAGACATAATAATTGGCATAAGATGACAATTCACAGGCATATAGATATCGTAATATTACGACATGAAAAGGGTTGAATAGTATAGGTTCAAGAACATGGGTAGACCTAACTTAACAGGTAAATTCCCAAGATCTAAAACCAAAGAAAACCAAGAATAGACAGAATAGATAATCAGGTTTTAGACCCAATTTCGTAGTCACAAAACTTAAGCAACACTTTCCTAGTCATGAATCATAGGTGTTTAATCACAGTTGTCCTTGTTATGTCATAGGCAATAGTTTATGTTTCCTAATCAAAGGCATAGGCTTGTGTTCATAGTCAAGGAAATAATTCTCATAGCCATGAGTCACAGTCATAGGCAGTGGTCATAGTCATAGGCAATGTTCATAGTCAAAGAGGCATATGGTTTTAAGGTCCATAGTTTCATAGTCACAGTCTTATTGGTCCTCGAATCAAAACAATTCTTAATTAGGTCCAAAGATATAAGCACTGATTCGAATAGAAAGATTTGGCATACTCTTTTATTCCTTTAATTTCATGTCACGAATAGAGAAAACGTTCAAATCTAAAAAGTAAACGAATTAGAGAGATTATATTAGATTCGTAGAAAAACAGTCGTTGCTGTCGTTTGAATCTTCACTTGAAATCTAGCTTGTTT
>JASFAX010002635.1:0-45215 GCA_030737875.1 Allium sativum | reverse complement strand
GGCAAGATTACTGGGCTGATTGTAAGAGGTCAAATCTACGGCGGTGGTGCAGCAGTGTAGGTTCTAACGGGGTGCGGGTGTGCACACACTCCGGCGTAGAAAAATAAGGCACTGGGCACCAATAGCATACCTGTGCATTCTAGAATTGTGTCGGGCCGCCACCATGGGACTTTATACACCCCATGGTGGGACAAGCATAGGTAACTACAACATCGGGTGCCATAAGACACATGTAACTATGCGAGTAGGAGCCGATCATCAGAAAAAGGATCACTTCACCCTGATTATGGGGTGCCTGTTGGGAACTAGTTTATATGGGTACAGAGATTAATATGGGGTAAGATAATATTCGACCCTAAACAACTTAACTTAGTTTATGATGCTTTCCCATTTCCAGTTTATGCTTATCATACCCAGTTCTTTATTCATAGACTGAATAGTCCTAGACTTACTCAGGGTTTATGTCTGACTCTACTTTTCTTTCGCCTTCTTTTCTTTTGTCCCCCCCCCCCCCAGGTCCACAGGGAGGGAATACTGCAGCTTGAACAGTTTCTGCATCCAGCTTGAAGAGAAAGAATGTATTGCTTGGATCTTTTCCGTTTTGGGCTATGGCTTTGGGCAGAAATTATGGGACTTTTGCAGTTTATTTATGTTTTATTTATGCTTCTTTAAATAATGTAATCAAGACAGTTATGGAGATGTTATGTTTTGGAAGTATTGAAAACAACTTATGACATGGTTTGTGTAACATGTATTATGTTGAAATAAAAGTTTTTGTTATTTTCCGCTGTTCAAAAATATGTGTTCTTATATCTGTCTTGTATATCTGTGACTTATACTTATAAACCTCCACCAAAATTAGGGCATTCGCTTTGAGAGTGACCCTAACGGAGGTAGGGTGTTTCATCGCGGACAGCGCTTGTCAATCTGGAAGCCTTTGTTCCGTACGTAGTGTCGATAGTGGCGATTTCGGAGGGAGGATGAGCGCGTCAATATCCTGGGAGTTGTGCAATTCAATTCAGTGGAGCAGAAGGTTGAGAAGTGGATTTTTGGGTGGTTCAAATCATCGCTTGGAGGGGTACGACGTTCATTTCTCTGTTCGATTTTGAACTGAAAGGAAAGGTTCGAACACTGGATCAAGATTTGAGAAAAATATGGTTCTGGAAATTCAAGACAGTGGTGATTGGGATGATTTTAGGGAGTACGACAATTGATAAATTGGGAGTACAGTTCTTGTAATCGGGTGTTGGATGCAGGCTTATCATTTGAAGGAGGTAATTGTCCGGTTGGGGAAGCGGTGAGCTGAAAGCTGAAATGAGGTAAAGAAGTATAAGTGCTGAATGAGTTTTGCTGGAAAGGGCTGTTTTGTTTGAGATTGTAAGGAGTTGAAAACACTTTAAGGTAATATGCTAAATTTATTTAATTTATCACCTTAGTTGATTAGGAATTTCTTTAGTTCACGATTAATCAAATAAAAATAATTGTAGGTACGAATCAATTGAATAAATTGAAAGTCAAGACGATATACGATCGGATATTCAGCAAAAGGAAAAATCATGGTGAGTAAATCTCACTTTCCTTTTTATTTAGAATTATTTTTATCTGTTAAAAATAATTGTTGTTGCTTGTTTGGATTTTTCTGGTTGCTTTAAATATATTAGTTATTTAGGCTTGATAATTATATATTTATTGTGTTGATGATTGGATTGTTCCCGCAGTCTCATTAGCGGATGCCCACAGTTTCATAGCAGATGATTTCCCTATGCGCCCCACAAGTATATATTAGTGGATGACCTTCTTACCACGATATCCTACCTCGAAGCAGGATGGGTATTATTTCTGCTAAACGAACGTCTGTGGATCCAGGAAAAACAGGTTGGAGGGATCCAACTAGATTCCTTAAAAATATATTATCTCTTTGTTTGTTTGTTTGCACCTATACTGTCATATATGATGTGTTGGAAAACTTGTCAATTATAATTGGTTGTTTTGATTGTTTGAAGTATCACTGGGCTTAAATGTTGATATTCGATAAAAATAGCGAAAAGGGAAATTTCCAGAGTTAAAAGGGGAAATTCTATTTTTTTCAAAAATAGAATATGAAATTTGAATAGTATAAAAATACTAACTTGTTTTAAAAGAATAAAAACAAGTAGTTCTTTTATAAATGAAGTCTATAAATGAAGTGAAAAGAATTATCATTGGATAATTCAGAAATAAAAATACGAGTGTGAAATTAAATAGGGAAATCTATTTTCCAAAAGTAGAAATATCAATTTCAAAAGAAATTGAAATCGAGACTTGTTTAAGAATGAATATAGAATTTGAATAGAATTTGTATATACAGAAATTTGAATTCAAAGGAATTGAAATAGAATTTGAATTCAAATGGATTTGAATAAAGAAAGTTAAAATGAAATTTAAAATATAGATATTTGAAAATAGAATTCAAATGGAGTTTAAAAATAGGAATTCAAATAGAAGTGAAATGGAGTTTAAATACAGAATTCAAATAGAGTTGAATTGGAATTTGAGTACAGGATTCAAGTAGGAATTTAAAAATAGAATTTTCAAGTAGAAATTGAATATAGAAATTTAAACGTAATGTGAGTATAGAATTTAAATAAGAGAAAGCCAAATAGAATTTGAATAAGAGATTTGAAATAGAATCTGAATATAGAAATTCAAATGTAATTTGAATATAGAATGCAAATGGAATCTGAATATAGCATTTAAAAAAATTGAAATTTAAATAGAAGACAGAAATATAAATAAATTTATTTCCAAGTCAGGAAAAATCGACAATTTTATAAGATTGGAAATATTATGTTAAATTGGAAAATTGGATTTGATATATATTAAAAATATATCAGAATGGAGTTGAAGTTATTATAAATGAAGTTAAAACGTTCATAAATATAAATATAATTAAAACAAACTCGCCGCAGCGCTGCAGTCCGTAAATTGGAATTTCGAACTTCAATTGAGTATACAGAACTCAAATGAAGTCGGAATTCTTTGAAACAAGAAACATCAGGACCGATTTGATAATAGTTTTCTAATGGAGGAGAAAAATCTGGATTTTGTCGAATAGATTATAAGTTATATCAAAATCAAATTTTCAGAAAAACAGTGCCATAACCGTTTAAAAACTATAATTGTTTATTTAATTTTATAAAAGGATTTTAAGCGAATAAAATCCGAATTTCTGTTTAGAAAATTTCAGATTTTGAGTTGTAAATTATATGTGAACTCAAGTGGAGTAATGAATTGGTTTCTGAAACAGAAATCAGATTTTTGATTATTGAATAGAATTAACTAATTTGGATAGTAATTAGTTAATGAAATTTTGAGTTGGCATTGGGCTTTAAATAAGTGAATTCGATTTGAAATTTATATTCAAAATGGAAAAGGAAACTAGAATTGAAATTGAAATTCAATTTGGTTATGAGCAAGTTAACTATTTTGTTTGAACATGTTATGTTCAAACAAAGAAGTGAAATAGGTAAGACAACTAATTAAAGAATAAATGAGCGAAACTGAATTCAAACGATTGGATTTTGTTGAATTGAATTGAAAACAGGTGAGCATTTGTTAGACAGGTATGATATGAACTATATGAAGATTTTAATTTATGTGCCCGAAAAAAGGTACACGTTTAAATTCATATATGAGATTTTATGCGCTGTATTGGCTAGCCGCTTGGCTTTTTCGTTTTCTTTTGGATTGGTGAGGGCCATGGAGGGCTATTTGAAATATCCCGATGCTCCCGGTACAAAGGAGGTTATGGCGAAATTTTCCGGAAATTTAAGGAGTTAGAATATTTCTAAGAAATTTTGATAGTTAAAAATCAATACAGCAATATATATTGAATTCGATAAGGAAACAAATTTAAAATAGAATATTATAAACAAAAAGGAAATCGATAAGCTGGTAATATAAAGAGAAACATATATACGTTTAAAAATGAATAATTGGTTTTTATAATGTTGATCATTCGGGATAAGTGGTTTTGTCTATTTTGAAGTTAAGAATGTTTTCAGGCAAAGTCTGAGAGGTAGTTATACCCCAGCTTGATTGATTTCATTTTTAATTGATAAATAGCAAGATCCAGTCTCGAAAAGAAGTGTTGAATAATGGTTAGTTGAATCAAATATTTTGGGTTGTTGTGATGATGTTTTACACAGCATTCGTTTTAATCCAAGTGATGGAATTTTGGAAATATAATAGTAAATATTTCTTGAGTATATTTGAAGTAGTCGGGAAAGAGATAAGTGATTTTTTTTTCCAAATACATATAGAATACATTTTCTAACTATAGAAAATAATAGAAGGCGATATGTGGAAATGTTTTCCAAGTAGCGTAAGAGGACAAGATGATTATCGAAATTATTTGGTTAACAAATATTGATAGAGAAACAGAGAAGTGAATTAATTAATGAAATATTAATTAATAGGCCCAGTGATTGATTGATGTTATGGATGAATGGATGTTTGTTTATTTTTCTTCGATAGTTGGAGAACCGACTATCGAAGTGTTTGCCAATATTGTAACACCCCGGATTTTTGAATAATCGAATTAACTAAACTAAAGAATAATTAATCTTAGGCTTGAGAATTAAGGAAAATGGGTTGCGCCATTGTGTTCGTCTCGGAATTCTATTTAAGATAGAGTCTGAGTTTGCGTGAATTGGACTTCGTATGAAGAAGTTATGGCGATTGGAAGTTTCAGAAAATTTAAAACAGATTTTAAATTTCAAAAATTCAGAGTCAAACAGGCTAGGCGGGAAAATTCCCGCCAGGGCCAGGTCGACCATAGGGTCGACCTGGGGGTCGACCTGCCCCCCCACCCGCCAAGCAGATTTGAACGATGACCTGTTTGTGACAAGATGCTGACTCATTAGGGTTTCTGAACTGCTCTTGTTGGCTGGAATTAATTCAGGGTTGATCGGATGGCTTAAACTAATCCTAAACTCTATAGAAACACCTATAGACCCAAACCCTAAAATCAAAATAAAATTGTATTCATGGCCTCCATGCCGTCAACTTGCAACTCAGAATAGCCGCCGCCCATTAGAGAGGAAGAAAGCAAATCAAATTCAATCCATTTCAACTCTAACAACGAATCTTCATCAAAGGAGCGCTAATTCAACACCAGAAATCAGAATTCAGAACTCAAGACTGCTTTTGAGTTGTGAGTTCGATAGTTTTAACAAGATAATTAATAAATGAATTGGATTGAGTTATAATGCGGATAATTTGGATGTGATATGAATTGTTGATTTCATGTTGTAATTATGTTGTAGAATTATGTTGTAGAATTATGTTGTAATTTCTATGATATTATGTTATGATGCTATCATCTACGATGTAAAGTTATGATGCTATCACCCATGTTATAATCCTATGATTGGCTTATGTCTAGTTGAATTATCATGTTTCTTATGCTAGTTTGTTATATTGATTCATACGATAAATCATATGTAGGAAAGTTTAGATGTTGATTCAAACATGAACCATATACAAGTTTGGGTAGAATTATATGTGACCTTACATGGCTATGGCACCTAGTTTATGTGAGAATTTAATTGAAAGTTAGGCTATGACAGATGCTAAATTCTACATGATACTTTACATGTCTACACCATTGTTGCGATGTATGAATCACATATCTAAGTTTATGAGTTGGATATGAATCATGTTATGCAAGTTTGGATTATTGCCTATGCAAATATAGAACTATGACATATGTTATTTATGCAAGTTTGTGGCCATTATTTTATCAAGTTCACACCTTAGATTTGGATCCATGACATATGATGTTTATGCAAGTTTGTGGCCATTATCTCATCAAGTTAACACCTTTAGATTTGGATTCATGACATATGTTATTTATGCAAGTTGTAATTTTGGCCTATGCAAGTTTTAGATGTAGAACATCATTCACATATGCAAGTTCACCCCTATGTTAGATTTGTGATGTTTTCTTTCATTTCATGAGTTAGACTATTCAAGCCTAACGTATATTTTTACGTTAAACGAACAAACGTACTACATGGGAAAAAAAGGGATAATATTAAAAATATTAAATTAGCATAAATGCCTTAAAAGGCATAAAATATAATTGTGGTGAAAATTGGTATGATATTACATACCATAAATGGATGGACATAATTGAGTCAATTATGGACATCGTTAATTGATTGATAATTTGAATAGGGAAAGTAATTCAAATTTGGGGGATGATTAATTAGGAGTAATTAATCGTCTAAGACACGAGGTTAGGCTCTTTTGTGGTGTAAGACAGCCTGGACCCGCCGGCAGATCCAGCTGCCACAAATGTCAGTCTAATGTGAGAGGTCTTAGGCACAAACTAAATACGTAATAGTTGTAAAGACATGAGGTTAGACTATTTTGTGGTGTAAGACTACCCGGACCCGCCCGGCAAATCCAGCTGCCACAAATATCAGTCTAATGTGAGAGGTCTTTATGAGGTTACGGACTTAATGAATTAAGAAACACTTAACCAAATAAGCATGTAGTGGGGCATAAGGGGGTTAAGTGGGTGCCTTGGGTGGCATGTGGAATCTAGTGGGTGCCTTGGGTGGCATTTGGAAATACGATTAGAAACACTTAACCAAAATTGAAACATGTAATTGAAACATGAATAAGTGGGTAAAGTGGGATGTACTAAAGGGGACCAAGCTTAGGTGGATAGCTTGTGTCAAGTAATGGGGGCCTGTTTCAACCAGTAACCCATACGTATCTTTGTGGGCTCGACCCAAGTCGAGGACGGGACACGCATACTGGGCTTGACTGTCAGAGGCCAAACCGGGTTAGCGGTGGCAACGCAAGTCCAACGAGTTCATATGCATGTGTGGACCCGGGCTGGTAGGTAAGACGTTGTTGCATCATGTAGGTATAAGCCGTGCATTCTTAGTGGTATCGGGTTGCCACTTTGGGGAGTGATACACCCCACTGTTGGGCCAGCACGGGTATCTACGAGTTAGGGAGCCTATCGCTTGGGGGTAGTGGGTACACCTTATGGAGATATGGGCATACGACACCTATGAATGTAGCTAGGGTGCACGAAACTACCAATCTGTAGGTGGGATCAACCTTAAGGTGACTAGTCGTGGTGCAGTATACTAGTGGCGGTGTAGTATAGCAATTATCCTATAGGGTTGGTGTAGTTTAGTAAATTTATCTTAGTGGGTTAGGTGCGCTTTAACGATATCGTTGTTCATCTTATTTCCTTTTTACTCTATCATACTCAATGGTTCATGATCATTTCCTTATTTTCCAACTTATGCCTTAGCCTAGTTACATTGTTAATTATATTGTTAGAATTATCGCACTCGCCAGACTTTATGTCTGACCCCCCTTTTTCTATCTCTTTCCTCACCCCCCCCCCCAGGTGCTCAGGTTGGAACTAGCACCAGTGGAGCTTTATTTTGGACTGCTTTTAGAAGATTTCTTGGACAGCTGAAGTAAAGTTCAGCTTCTCTTTATTTATGGCTATTTTAATGTTAGGGATTATGACTTTCAGTTTATGTACTTTGTTTTATCAAGATGGATATGATGTACTTAACTTTGGTTTATGGTTTCGATGATGTAATCAAACATATGGGTTTATCCGCTGCAATGAAATAAAGTTTTAATTTTCAAGTACTGCTTTATATCTGTCTTGTTGTGATTTTCTGTTCTATACTTACTTAAAATGCTCCATGGTAGTTAATGCATTCCTTTTGTGAGTGATATTAATGGACGTGGGGTGTTACAAATATCGTTGTCGATATGGAGAGATCGGTTTGATTATTACCCGTGAACAACTCTGTATTGGCAGTAGCATTGCGAATCAGATTATATGAAGGTAATCGAAGACGGTGTAAAATGCAAGGGCTTTTTCTATTAATAGAAATTGTACCTTCGGTTTCGTTTAGTCCCAGAACGAACGTATATGGGCGGATATCTGACAAAGTATTTCTAATGATCAAATATGTTGATCTGTACAAATATATATGGTGGCAACGGATTTATTCCCTTAGTATAACATCTAGAATATTTGTGCAAATCAATTAGTGATTAACGGATATGACAATGTGACATTCAAAGTGATTGTGCTATCAATGAATAGAAAGTAATCGTAGCCTCAGGCCTCAACAACCGGGAAATGACAAAAATCGGGCAGGCAACACGGCTATGTGGGTCGCTCCCATTAGGGTGTATAATCACCTATCTAGAGATTCATTTAATTTCTTATTCTATTCGATGCTATCCCATTCGAGAAACGGTTGCTGATCCCAACCGTTTTTGATATACATTCGATACACTCAAGCGAAATGAGTGGTCGGTCATGTGTTGGTTGGGTTGCAAGATGTTCTTGTTGAACCCAATGTATACCTCTCTAGAGAAACACTATCGGAAGGTGGTTCCATCCTTGTCATGTTGGAAATCCAATCTCCAATATGCGCCTGCGATTTTTGATTTTATATTATATATGGAGCATGAGATGCAAGCGTTCTACTATTTGGTTATTTATTTGATTTAGACACTATTATAATATCACTGGATTTTCATATCAAAGTGTTTTGCGTTCTAGTAAGGTAAAAACCATCCATGTTTATGTGTGGACTGGTCTTACTATTATCTTTTCTTCTGAAAGGATTTTGAAAGTTAAACAAATTGTTGGAGTTTACTCACACTAGTCCCATGACTGACCCAGAGTATATTTTTTTTTTGTTTTCCTTAAACTCTTGGGTGCCCAAATTTGTACGGGAAGTCAAGTAGTCGGGATTTTACAAATTCACTTGGAAGAGCTGGAAGCAGGAGGCTTCACCAGTTAGCTATAGACTATCATTTTTCTGCTGTGTACTATGTTGTATCACGAAACAGGTGTTTATAACTGTTCCAGGAATAACTGTTGTGCTCTGATAATGGTATGTATATCCAGTTACTGATTTGTATTTCAAAAGTTATGTTATATAATATATTTTATTCGTTCCACTATGAGATTTATCTTCTTTGTTTTCTTCTATTCTAATATTTCTTTCTTTCTATTTCTCATCCTCTAACTTCTTTGTAATAATGATTCGTATTTCTATGCAATTTGGGTTGGACGTGTGCTGTTATTAGTCAACTCAGATAGTACGGATTTGCGGGTTGTTACAGTTGGTATCGGAGTTTAGGTTGAGCGAATACCTTGGCTTGTGTGGCATGTACTCATTAGAGATTGCGTTAGTAGTACCCTAGAATGAGTTGAGTGTATATACGAGAGTGCGTATATGTAAATTGATATAAAAACCGTTTTATATTGTGTTGGTGTAATGACCCAGAAAATCTGAACCAATTTAAAAATTTTAAATTGGCTAAAATAATGGATTTTAAATATTTAAAATAAATATTTTAGATAATGGCAATGGAAAGTGAGTTTGAATCGACAATTGAAAACGAATATAATTAATTCTAATTATAAACAACGCTTTAAAAGGCGCTGCCGTTTCAAAAATTGAATTCAAACTTTATCGGACTGTACCGGGTGCAAAACAAAATGGATTTTAGTGAAACCAAAAATATTTAAATCTGTAAGTGAATACCTTTCTAAAAAATCTGAAAAATCGAATTTTCATAAGGGAAAGCAAAAGTTATGGCCAAATGAATTTTCAGAAAGTTCGCTATGGAATTTATATAGCCCGTGGAAATGGTCATTTTGCATACGACCTCGGAATTCGACGAAACCGCTTTTATTGGATCCGGGATGTGAAGTTATTGCTAGGTTTCAAATTTCATAATTTTTGAAGCTAATATGTGAGCGTGGCAAAGGAAAATGTGTTTTGGTCAATTACAGATAAATTGGATCGACCAGAAATGGGCCTTTTTGCAAACGGTCTCAGAATTCGACGAAACTAGTTTTGTTGGGACCGTATCGTCAAAACATAGCTAGATTTATTTTTCTGGAATTTTTCGAATCAGTTTGTGGCCCTGGCAATTTGAAATGTACGTTCAAATTAAATATTGAATGTTTTATATTCTAATTTGACAGAGAACTGACTGAAACATTCGAATGGGCCTTCGAAACATATCCCATTGTGTTCGGAATGGGGGTAAAACGTTAGGGACGACATTCGTTGGGTTTGGATTGGTGGTCGCGTCAGAAAACCCCTTATAAAATTTAACGACCAATCGGAATTTAAAAAAAAAACCCGTCTTTCTCTCTCTCCCCCCATCGCGATCGATGGCGAAAACCCGTTCATCACTTCCCAGGCCGATTCCGGCGAAACCACGGCGAATTACACCACCACCCTTTGGAGTTTTCTGAAGCGCCACCTCCCCTCTTCAAATCAAGCCAACCCTCGCCTCCCCTTGTTCAACCATCGCGAAGAACGAGCCCCTCGAAGTTGGGAACTTCAGTTCGCCGCCACGCCTGGATCCGACGATCGAACTGGTCGTGAATCCGCCCCTAGGCGCGCCTCAAGGAGGTCTTCAACGGGGTACAAGCTGATCGTTGTATTGTGCAACGGATTCGACGAAAAATCTAAACCTAGTTTTGAAGATCTAGTGAGGTAATCGGCTGTTTAATTTAAAACTGATTTTAACAGTTTAAAACCGTTGCAAACTTTGAAAAATCTTATCTTTTTCGTTCATTAACGAAATTCGATGAAACAGGAAACATCGTGACCGTATGGACGCCTTCTACATTTTAGAAGAGACCGCATATTTTTTTGAGCCTTCTGCTATTTTCAGTGGAGTGGAACCCAATGTGAGATTTCTAATTTATAAACGATATGAAAAGCGATGATGTATAAATTACATAGTCGATGTATGAGTTATATAAGCGTTGTACACCTCTTGTATAAGCGTTGTATAAGTTGTACGTTCGATGTATAAGTTGTATATGCATTGACAAAATTATTATATATGTGTTGAAATAGAGGTGAATTGCTATATGTAACAACCCGTATTTCGATAACACGTTAAAACAAGAAATCAAGGCAGAATTTAATTATAAAACCTGAATCAGGATAAACGGGTTGCGCCATTGCGTTCGTCTCGGAAAAATAAGCGAAATAGAGTCCGAAATTTCCTAAATCGGAGTTCGTGTGACTGAGATATGGCCTCGCAAAGTTTCACGAAAATTCAAATCCGAAAACAGATTTGAAATTCAGCCCAATTAAGACACCACTCCATTTTTAGGCCTGGTTAAGACACCACTCCATTTTTTAGACTTGACTTCTTCCCCAAGACATGCTTTGATGGCTTGGATTGAATCTAGGTTTAATCCTATGGCCTAAAACACTTGCCTAATCTATAAATAAGACCCTAACCTATCCTAAATCCTCATTATTCATTCGTGCAACTAAACTATGGCAAAATTTTACCTCTCATGGCCTCCACTCTCTTCATAAAATTTGTAAATGGTTTCTATGAGATATTTTCCATGCATACAAGTGTTTTCAAGCTTGTATGAGTGTCATTAGCTTGCATTCAAGTCAAGTTTCTATCTTTGCATCATAAAGCAAGGGTTTTGATCATTTTGGCTCAAGGGTTCTTATGTTAGAGCTTGCATTTTGGGTCTATTTGATTGCATAAGGGCTTTGTCATATCTTTTGTGCCTTCATAGCAATGTAAGCCCTTTCCCTACTCTTAGATATTAAATATGAAGTTAAATGTTCATGTTGCAAGTTTGGATTTGATCATTGAGTATGATACATGCTATCATGTAATGCAAGTTTATGAAGTCATTATCTTGATCTTGTGAGCTAAAAGCTACAACCTTTATTTTGAAATGTTGCATTAGGCAACATGAGAACTCTCATAACCTTTATGTCAACTTGCATATGAAGTCATAACCCTTATATGATGATATATGCGAGTTACTAGTCATCATTCCATATCTTTTGTCACCATGATTCGCTTATGTGCCAAGTTTGGGTTTATGCATGTTTTGAGGCTTAAGAATGTAACATGCAAGTTAATGAACACATTTGTGCCTCATTTGCAACCATGATTAACTTGTGGCTTAATATCCATTTTTGTCATGCCTTTGCCAAGTCTCTTCTTTTAATCCATTACGTTGTCGCGAACGTATATGCGAGTTTAAAAGCGTTGGGTTATGTTATGGGTAATTTCTAATGACATGAAAATACAACTTGAAAACATGACTTGAAATATAACATGGAAGTTGACTAAGTATGCATAAAAACATAAGTTTGGGAATTTACCTATTAAGTTAGGTCTACCCTTTGGGAATTTACCTATTAAGTTAGGTCTACCCAAATGCTTGAAAACTTGTAACATGTTTTGGGAAACATGATGGACATGACACTTAGATAATATAAGTGTGGCCAACTCGAGGTTGTTTGAGTTTGCAATGTAAAACTACCCGGAACCGACCGGCCTAACAAGTAGTTGCAAACAATAGGACCCAATGTGAGAAGTTGGTCATGTTGTGCTTGAACCCGAGGTTAGACCAAGTTGTGGTGTAAAGCTACCCGGAACCGACCGACTTAACTAGTAACCACAACAAAGTCTAATGTGAGAGGTGAAGGTGCATTAATTAATTAATGCCACATGATAGGGTTAAGTTAATTTGATTAATTACTCTTAATCAAATATGACATGGACAAATGGGTTAAGTAATTTGATTAGGCTAATGATACATAACAAAACATGACAAGGTTGGTTAGGTTAAGTAACTTGATTTGCCCAATGACACTTAACCATTTTTATATGACTAGTGGATGGGGTTAAGTTAACCAACACTTAATCAATCCAACGCGATAACTTGGTAAGGTTAAGTAAGTTTTCTTAATGACACTTAACCGAAAAATACGGTTAACGAATGGGGTTAAGATTAGACTCAACTAGTCTAAACATGGAAATCGGATGGGGTTAAGTTAGCCTAGACTTAATTAATCCCACTTGGTAGTTTAATAGGGTTAAGTTAAACACTTAACTAATCTAAACGTGATGAATTGATGTGGTTAAGTGACCTATACTTATCCAATCTAACTCGTTAATTTATTGTGGTTAAGTTAACCAATACTTAACCAATATAATGTGAAAACATGATAAGGCTAAGTCACGAAACGCTTGAATACACTTGACTGATTTGACTAAGTAAATTGATAGGGTCAAGTTAATATATACTTAACCAATCTAGAATGATAATTGGACGAGGTTAAGTCGTGAATTGCTTAATATACTTAACCAACTTGAGCATGGTTTGTAGGGTTAAGCCTTGAACTTGGATACTTAGCCAATTTTGACAGGATTTGTAGACGGTTTAAGTCATGAACTTAAGTGACACATAATCCATTATCTAAACCCTAGTTCTAAGGATTAGGTGGATAACCTTAGTTAACAAGGATAACGGGAACAATGCTAAGTGGTAAACCTTAGTTGAAGAATAACTAAGTAATGATTCTTAGTCAAGGAAGTTTAGACCAGTTCATAGATAGATGAGTAACCTAATACGGTAGGTCATCGTTTAAGTATACGAGTAGGAGCAAGTATCTGATTTGGATAAAGGCTCCAGCGAACTGGGTAACGAAGCAGCGGCTTCGGGGAATGTGAGGGTATTCTTGGTATCCCTCTATGAGCTGCCAGGTGATTATACTTGGCTCATGAGAGGTTAAGGTCTGCGTTAGAAGAACCAAGATTATGCCTTGGTTTCTATACGAGCGACCTAAAGACGGGGATGGATAGGGGATAGTCGACGATACACGGTCGTACCCTAGATAGCATTTCGTCAGGCTACCTACCATCTTTGGTCAAGCGTGTACGTACGGAAAGGCAGATAACACCCAATAGACCATAATTGCTATCTAATTATGGTTGCGGTAAGGCTTGGATGTGGGTTGGCCAGTGTTGTGTTCTCACATAGGATTTATCCTGTCTTGTCTTTCACTAGTTGAGGGAGTGGTCTCGTGGGACCATAGCCACGTATAGGAAAAAACAGACCTTAGCATCTGCATCGGTAGATAAATTGAAAGCTCCCGACCGAGTCCTGTATTTCCTGGTCTGCCCTGTGACAGGACTCGGATGGCACGATGTGATACATGTGCATACAGTCATGGAAAAACGATTCCTGATATATGCGTGGGAAAAAGGGCGCGGTTGGCGGTTAGCGTAATCCCTAGTGGCCCTAGTTGGTTGAACCCAAACCGAGATATGAAAACGTGCAATAGGTAAGCATAATCCCTAGTAGCCCTAGGTAGCATAAGTCCTAGTTGTACAAACGATAATTCATGTTGGAAGACCCTGGCTAGGTTTAGGGTAACAGTCCAAACCGATCTTAAGGATCATGGAACTATGTTAAAGTAATATAGAATCTCATGGGAAAGCCCGTATGGTCTACGGCAAGGGACTGAACATTTACATGGAATAAAACATACAAGTTGAATAACCTATATATGTGATATATTAGGTTGACATGGACCATTACACGACTTTTGAGTGAGGGTCATTCTTGGTTAACACATGACACGGTGGGGATACTAGTACGGTAGGTGTAGAGCTAAAATACAGGATAGATATCACGGGGCGTTATACGTGACAGATATCTTGGGGATATTATACTTCATAGAAACCTGACGATGTGATACCTTGTTTTATCTTGACATCGTAATTTATCATGACACCTTAGTTTATCTGAGTTCAGTAGTTCATCCTGTTATTTTGATTTAGCTTATCTATCTTGTTATCATGCTTATGTTCATCTCAGTTTCTCATGTCAGTTAACTTTACTAGTTTTTATGCTAATAGTAGATAGGGCTTACTCAGTCTTTTTGACTGACCAGTTTTGTTTCGCCTCTTTTCTTCCGTTTCCCCCCAGGTTACAGGGAGGAAATACTGTTGTTTAGTTCCGACTTCTTCTGCTTGAAGGTCATCATGGATGGCTTGGACTTTTCTTGGCTAATGGCTACTTTAATATTTTTACTTGGGGAATAATTTATGAAAAAGTCTTTATGATTCTTTACTGTTGCAAGACAGGTTTTGATGTACTCTGATGTAAAAGGCTTTCGACCTTATTTATTCATGTTATGAAAGTTTGATTTTACTTCCGCTATTTTATATGTTCTGTCTTGTGATATTTCTGTGCATGTTTACCAATAATGCCCCTCTAAAGCTAGTGCATTCCTTTTGCGAGTGACCCTAGCGGAGGCGGGGTGTTACATTTGGTATCAGAGCAGAAGGTTACCAGACTGGGCAAAAGTTTTTAAAGACCTTCTGAAAACTATTTAAAAAAAAAACCGTTTACAAAGAAGCATTTTTCAAGAAAATTTTCTTTTAAAAGAAAAAGGCTATTCCCCAAAGGCCATTAGCACTATCCTTGTTTCCTTAATTGAGTCTCTTCTCCTTTCTTTCCTCCATCTGTAGTCACAGTGGTTTTAACTGCGACAAGTCTTTTCTATCTACGAAAATGCTTTCCATGCGATGGAGGTGGTTCTCGAGAGACCGGTGACCGCGTTATAAGAAAGGATAGTGAGAAAGAGGATAAAGGATACGAGCTTAAGGATGAGCAACTTGTTGGTATGGCTCAACACATAACGAAAAAGTATCTTTGGTATGGTGAAACGGGACGGATAGTTAAGTATTGTGGGACAAGGACAAGATCATCGTGAAGATAATTGTATACCCTCACTAGAGTACCTGAGTAGGGGGATAACATCCTTGTTGAAGATCTAGTTATTCTTTTCTATCATCCCACCAAGACTTTATTTTGATCCCCGCATCATTTAAGTCCGCTTCGGTAGTTGAGTCTCTGCAACTTAAGTACCAGCGTAATAGAGGATCCCATTTTTGTCTCAAAGTCCTATTGGAGAATCAGTCCATTTGTACATGACCTGTTTGGATTTTAGAATGTTTATGCCAAGTGTTGAATTTGGAAATAATGCTTATGTTTATAAGCTATGGATGGATTCTAGGGATGAAGTGGTTATCCAGTAGGGGGTGCCACTCTCGGTTTTGATAGGAGGGTAGTTAGACCTTTTGACTAGCCTTGGTAATGCCCTCGAAGTATCGTGTAACCTTTTTGAGGTTCTGTCATGACTAGTTACTTAGAATCCCTTGATGCCTTTATTGGAAATTTGAAGCCCGATCGAGTGGTGTGCGCCGATAAGACGAATGGTTTACTTCATTTATGCATGGGTTATAGAGATCACCCTAGTAAGTGCGCTTGATAACCTGGTTAACATCTGTTTACTTTCAAGAGAAAGTTCTTCTACACGGAATACCTTATAGTATATAAACGAGATCCAAGATTCACTAGTGAATTTTGGAAAGCTTGCATGAGGTCATGAGTACGCAGTCATGTTTGCGTCAAGTATTCTAGGAAAAGGATGAGTGCAAGTGGAACGAGAGGCGACGAAGAAATGAGTTCTAGCTCATGTTATGGAAACAGGAAATAAGAAGCTACGAAATCGCGAAGTTAAAAGACGGTCAAGGCACAATGGAATTAAGCTCGAGGAAATACGACTTTGATGGTCAAAGACTAGATACGCGCATGATATCTCTTTTTGGGAGTATATCCTTGATCCCTGTTTTCTGTAGAGCTTACTTGTAGGCTATCTTTTGTGGACATCTTCTTGGTCCTATTTTCTGTTACAAACCCCGTAAGGAGTTTGTCTTGTTTATCTTCTCGACCCTGTTTCAGGGAATCCTAGGTAGAACCCTATGGATGTAAACATGTATTTGAAACATGTTATGATTGATATGGTTGCAAGTGGTTGCAAGTGGTTGCTCGTGGATGCACGAATACACATTAGATACTAGCTCGACTCGGTCACATTTCATATTGCATATGCACGAGTATTTATACTTGTTTATGGATGAAATTAAATGTGTTATCATGTGATTTTTGCATATGAATGAATGATTTAGCACGCATATAGTATCTATATGACTAGGACTATTTGCATACATGTTGGATTCATGGCACTATACATATTTTGCATTAGAAAGATTATTCAGGCCTGACCATTAGCATTAGCTAAGGAACATGAACACACACGTTTTGCATATATTCATACAGCATTAGAAATCATCTAAGGACAATGGTTGCTTGTGGATGATGTTTTGAGTAGATGGATGATGGATGGTAGGATATGTTCTTCCTAACTTGGAGATTTCGGGGACGAAATCCTAAAAGGAGGGGAGAATGTAACAACCTGTATTTCGATAACATGTTAAAACAAGAAATCAAGGCAGAATTTAATTATAAAACCTGAATCAGGATAAACGGGTTGCGCCATTGCGTTCGTCTCGGAAAAATACGCGAAATAGAGTCCAAAATTTCGTAAATCGGAGTTCGTATGACTGAGATATGGCCTCGCAAAGTTTCACGAAAATTCAAATCCGAAAACAGATTTGAAATTCAGCCCAATTAAGACACCACTCCATTTTTAGGCCTGGTTAAGACACCACTCCATTTTTTAGACTTGACTTCTTCCCCAAGACATGCTTTGATGGCTTGGATTGAATCTAGATTTAATCCTATGGCCTAAAACACTTGCCTAATCTATAAATAAGACCCTTACCTATCCTAAATCCTCATTATTCATTCATGCAACTAAACTATGGCAAAATTTTACCTCTCATGGCCTCCACTCTCTTCATAAAATTTCTAAATGGTTTCTATGAGAGATTTTCCATGCATACAAGTGTTTTCAAGCTTGTATGAGTGTCATTAGCTTGCATTCAAGTCAAGTTTCTATCTTTGCATCATAAAGCAAGGGTTTTGATCAATTTGGCTCAAGGGTTTTTATGTTAGAGCTTGCATTTTGGGTCTATTTGATTGCATAAGGGCTTTGTCATATCTTTTGTGCCTTCATAGCAATGTAAGCCCTTTCCCTACTCTTAGATATTAACTATAAAGTTAAATGTTCATGTTGCAAGTTTGGGTTTGATCATTGAGTATGATACATGCTATCATGTAATGCAAGTTTATGAAGTCATTATCTTGATCTTGTGAGCTAAAAGCTACAACCTTTATGTTGAAATGTTGCATTAGGCAACATGAGAACCCTCATAACCTTTATGTCAACTTGCATATGAAGTCATAACCCTTATATGATGATATATGCGAGTTACTAGTCATCATTCCATATCTTTTGTCACCATGATTCGCTTATGTGCCAAGTTTGGGTTTATGCATGTTTTGAGGCTTAAGAATGTAACATGCAAGTTAATGAACACATTTGTGCCTCATTTGCCACCATGATTAACTTGTGGCTTAATATCCATTTTTGTCATGCCTTTGCCAAGTCTCTTCTTTTAATCCATTACGTTGTCGCGAACGTATATGCGAGTTTAAAAGCGTTGGGTTATGTTATGGGTAATTTCTAATGACATGAAAATACAACTTGAAAACATGACTTGAAATATAACATGGAAGTTGACATGTAAGTATGCATAAAAACATAAGTTTGGGAATTTACCTATTAAGTTAGGTCTACCCAAATGCTTGAAAACTTGTAACATGTTTTGGGAAACATGATGGACATGACACTTAGATAATATAAGTGTGACCAACTCGAGGTTGTTTGAGTTTGCAACGTAAAACTACCCGGAACCGACCGGCCTAACAAGTAGTTGCAAACAATTGGACCCAATGTGAGAAGTTGGTCATGTTGTGCTTGAACCCGAGGTTAGACCAAGTTGTGGTGTAAAGCTACCCGGAACCGACCGGCTTAACTAGTAACCACAACAAAGTCTAATGTGAGAGGTGAAGGTGCATTAATTAATTAACGCCACATGATAGGGTTAAGTTAATTTGATTAATTACTCTTAATCAAATATGACATGGACAAATGGGTTAAGTAATTTGATTAGGCTAATGATACTTAACAAAACATGACAAGGTTGGGTAGGTTAAGTAACTTGATTTGCCTAATGACACTTAACCATTTTTATATGACTAGTGGATGGGGTTAAGTTAACCAACACTTAATCAATCCAACGCGATAACTTGGTAAGGTTAAGTAAGTTTTCTTAATGACGCTTAACCGAAAAATACGGTTAACGAATGGGGTTAAGATTAGACTCAACTAGTCTAAACATGGAAATCGGATGGGGTTAAGTTAGCCTAGACTTAATTAATCCCACTTGGTAGTTTAATGGGGTTAAGTTAAACACTTAACTAATCTAAACGTGATGAATTTATGTGGTTAAGTGACCTATACTTATCCAATCTAACTCGTTAATTTATTGTGGTTAAGTTAACCAATACTTAACCAATATAACGTGAAAACATGATAAGGCTAAGTCACGAAACGCTTGAATACACTTGACCGATTTGACTAAGTAAATTGATAGGGTCAAGTTAATATATACTTAACCAATCTAGAATGATAATTGGATGAGGTTAAGTCGTGAATTGCTTAATATACTTAACCATCTTGAGCATGGTTTGTAGGGTTAAGCCTTGAACTTGGATACTTAGCCAATTTTGACAGGATTTGTAGACGTTTAAGTCATGAACTTAAGTGAAACTTAATCCATTATGTAAACCCTAGTTCTAAGGATTAGGTGGATAACCTTAGTTAACAAGGATAACGGGAACAATGCTAAGTGGTAAACCTTAGTTGAAGAATAACTAAGTAATGATTCTTAGTCATGGAAGTTTAGACCAGTTCATAGATAGATGAGTAACCTAATACGGTAGGTCATCGTTTAAGTATATGAGTAGGAGCAAGTATCTGATTTGGATAAAGGCTCCAGCGAACTGGGTAACGAAGCAGCGGCTTCGGGGAACGTGAGGGTATTCTTGGTATCCCTCTATGAGCTACCAGGTGATTATACTAGGCTCATGAGAGGTTAAGGTCTGCGTTAGAAGAACCAAGATCATGCCTTGGTGGCTATACGAGCGACCTAAAGACGGGGATGGATAGGGGATAGTCGACGATACACGGTCGTACCCTAGATAGCATTTCGTTAGGCTACCTACCATCTTTGGTCAAGCGTGTACGTACGGAAAGGCAGAGAACACCCAATAGACCATAATTGCTATCTAATTATGGTTGCGGTAAGGCTTGGATGTTGGCCAGTGTTGTGTTCTCATACAGGATTTATCCTTTCTTGTCTTTCACTAGTTGTGGGAGTGGTCTCGTGTGACCATAGCCACGTATAGGAAAAAACAGACCTTAGCATCTGCATCGGCAGATAAATTAAAAGCTCCCAACCGAGTCCTGTATTTCCTGGTCTGCCCTGTGACAGGACTCGGATGGCACGATGTGACACATGTGCATACAGTCATGGAAAAACGATTCAAGATATATGCGTGGGAAAAAGGGCGCGGTTGGCGGTTAGCGTAATCCCTAGTGGCCCTAGGTGGTTGAACCCAAACCGAGATACGAAAACGTGCAATAGGTAAGCATAATCCCTAGTAGCCCTAGGTAGCATAAGTCCTAGTTGTACAAACGATAATTCATGTTGGAAGACCCTGGCTAGGTTTAGGGTAACAGTCCAAACCGATCTTAAGGATCATGGAACTATGTTAAAGTAATATAGAATCTCATGGGAAAGCCCGTATGGTCTACGGCAAGGGACTGAACATTTACATGGAATAAAACATACAAGTTGAGTAACCTATATATGCGATATATTAGGTTGACATGGACCCTTACACGACTTTTGAGTGAGGGTCATTCTTGGTTAACACATGACACGGTGGGGATACTAGTACGGTAGGTGTAGAGCTAAAATACAGGATAGATATCACGGGGCGTTATACGTGACAGATATCTTGGGGATATTATACTTGATAGAAACCTGACGATGTGATACCTTGTTTATCTTGACATCGTAATTTATCATGACACCTTAGTTTATCTGAGTTCAGTAGTTCATCCTGTTATTTTGATTTAGCTTATCTATCTTGTTATCATGCTTATGTTCATCTCAGTTTCTCATGTCAGTTAACTTTACTAGTTTTTATGCTAATAGTAGATAGGGCTTACTTAGTCTTTTTGACTGACCCGTTTTGTTTCGCCTCTTTTCTTCCGTTCCCCCCCAGGTTATAGGGAGGAAATACTGTTGTTTAATTCGGACTTCTTCTGCTTGAAGGTCATCATGGATGGCTTGGACTTTTCTTGGCTAATGGCTACTTTACTGTTTTTACTTGGGGAATAATTTATGAAAATGTCTTTATGCTTCTTTACTATTGCAAGACAGGTTTTGATGTACTCTGATGTAAAAGGCTTTAGACCTTATTTATTCATGTTATGAAAGTTTGATTTTACTTCCGCTATTTTATATGTTTTGTCTTGTGATATTTCTGTGCATGTTTACCAATAATGCCCCTCTAAAGCTAGTGCATTCCTTTTGCGAGTGACCCTAGCGGAGGCTGGGTGTTACACTATATATAAATATAAATAAATAAATATATATATAGGCCCCTCGTCCACAAACCATGGACGATATTTATTGGTTGTGATTGGTGTGGAAATTGATTGATAGCGAATGGTTGTGTGGGATTGTTTGTGGTTGATATTGATTGATTATGGTTGAAAAAATACCCGTTTGTGGTTGAGAAATATTTGGTTGAAACCACATAGCATTAGTTTGTGGAAATGAAATAAATATATACATGCCTCCTCCGTGCGAACTAGATGCATGATCCCCATTGTCAAAAACCGCGAGGTTTTAAGGTAGAGCGAGGAGCCGTACTAGGGACGGTCCCGGTTTTAACTACCCTGCCGTTATGCTGCCGAAATTTTGAATAATATTCATGTGTTTGAATTATTTCCATTTGTTGGAACTATATTTATTCGTTGTATAGAAAACCTTCATTTGTTGAATCGATATTCATTCGTTGATTAGAAATTCATGTGTTGAATGGTTTTCGTGTTTTAAATATAAAAATCACATTTTTATCGATATATATAAACTATAGAAAACCTTCATGTGTTGAATCGATATTCATTCGTTGATTAGAAATTCATGTGTTGAATGGTCTTCGTGTTTTAAATATAAAATCACATTTTTATCTATATATATAAACTATAGAAAACCTTCATGTGTTGAATCGATATTCATTCGTTGACTAGAAATTCATGTGTTGAAGGGTATTCGTATTTTGAAATAAATTGTTTTATAATAAAAATCACCTTTTTATCATCTATATGAACTATGTAAAATGACCTTGTTTTAAAATAAATTGTTTTATAATAATAATCACCTTTTTATCATCTATATAAACTATATGAAATAATGGTGTTTTGAAATGAATTGTTTTACAATAAAAATCACATTTTTTATATACATGACTTGTTAAATATAGTGAAGTGTTGAAATAGAAGACAGATAGATAAAAATATCATTTTTATCAAATGTATGAAAAAAATATAGTTTTGAAATTGAAGAATAGATATATATTTTTAAACAGAATTGAAATATATCGAACAACGACGCTGCAGTTCGTATTTTGAAACCGTGATTTCAAACGATTAGTACGGGAGATCCGACCATCGGATTTTCCTGAAATCGCAACCGTTGGGTTTGCTTTGGAAAAATCTTTCCAACGGCACCAACTTTGTAAAAATCCAACGGTTGGATTATCTGGAATGTTTAATTCAAATCTGAAGAAAAACAGCGCCAGAATCAATTATATTTATATGTATATATATAAATATAATTATATTTAATCGAATAACGACGCTGCAGTTCGTATTTTGAAATCGAAACTTCAAACGATTTTACCAGGACATCCGACCGTCGGAATTTCCTGAAACTAGAACCGTTGGATTCGTTTTGAAAAGATCTTTCTAATGATGTAAATTTTGTAAAGATCCAACGGTTAGATTTTCAGGTATGTGTAAATCAAATCTGAAGGAAAACAGCGCCATGGCCGTGTTATGGCCCAAAGCGTCGTTTTGAATAAATAGGCTATTTTAAAATAAATAAAAATAGCGATAAATCGTTATAAAATATTATAAACGATATGGATTTAAATTTAGAAATTAACCGAGGGTTGGCTAAGTCGAACGGTTTCTTGGGTATTGATCTGATGTTGGTTTCAGCCTTCGGGGTTAATGTTCAGGGAATCGTTCTCATACTGATTGACGATTAGTGACTAATGAATTGAAATGATGCGTGTGTATGTTAGTGTTGCACTTGTTTATTATATACGCGAGTTGCTCAGAAAGACTGGGTTTATCCCATTCTGAATAACTAAATCGACGATAAGAAATTGAAGATGAAGACGGTGGTCGAAGACCGGAGATCTTCACCTCGTTTGGATGGTAACCGAGGTCCTGATTGGGAGGCATCCCGAAATATGGATAATGAGTGGTGATCGTCCAGACGTACGTGGTGATCGATGGGTTTGCGAGATTTTTAGTGCCTCCGGTTTCGTTCAGACCCAGAACGGACTTGTAAATCGACTGTGTGTCTGACATTGGATTTTATTCTGTGTTGATTGGTCTCTGTTAAATATACATCTGTTTGGCGGCGGAGAATTTATTCTTTTGCTTAACGCCCTTCCCTGAAATGCACGATCTCAGAGGTTGTATATCGATGGACATCAGTCGCATGACATGAATTGCTAGTGTGGCATGCCTAAGTGGCAAATGATCAGGGCTTCTGTTGAAAAGCAAAGTCTTGTGGTGATGATCAAAGCACCGCCTGTGTGGCGTAGCTTTTTGTATAATGTGAATTCATGAGCCTCACACCCCGGTATGAACTGGAAATGGGAGAAGGACCTCAGGGAGGGCATGCGTTTCTTTCTAGCTAGGGTGGTGTCAGTGACCTACCAGCCCTGACATTTATATTATTTTCACCTATGTGGTTGTTGTTGTTGCGAGGCGCCTCGGTTTGATCGGACAATCCGGGTCCGATGGAGACATTCGTTGGCTCGTTTACGCCCCAAAGGGCGGGGACACGTATTGTTCAGGCATAATAATCCACATCGGTGGACCGACCCTGACGATCCAAGGGGCAGTTGCGGTTGTTCCGAAGGCTCGGGCTAGAGAGTCTCGAAGTTGGTAAGGACTATCTTTTGCCTTGGTTCATGACGTAAATCCAATTTCCAAATAGGTGACTGTGCTGTTTTGATTGTATATATATATATATGGCGACATGATATATGGTACCCATGACGTCTATGATTGATAGCTATGATTGAAATTGTTTTTGAAACATATAAACACTAGTAAATATATCAAATGCTTTTGTTTTATTCGTATCAATCATATTTTGGCCATTATAAGGTAAAACTCTATCCTCCGGTTTGTGTTGCATTGTGTGATGGGAACTGAGTCTTATAATGGCTTCATTTTTATAAAAAGCATTGCGATGTTTAAAAGAAAGATTTGTTTTAAAGCACTGGCAATCCAATGGAGTAAACCCGTTTCACGAAAGTGGCGTGGTCTTGTGATTAGCCATATATTAAATGTGTTGAGTAGATTTCTCATACCAGTCCTATGACTGACTCATAGTTTGTTTCACTTTCAAACTCGAGTGCCCCTTTTTTTGCATGGGCCGCCTTGTATTCAGGTTTAGCTGGTTCTTCTTGGATAGCTGGAGCTGAAGATGGATTCTATTATTTATCTCTTTTTATGCTGTTCAGCTCCTATTGTACATATTTTGTTTGTTTCCGCTGTAGACAATTATGTATAGCTGAACTGTATTTGTACTATGTATGATCCTGTATACTGTTTAACTCTGATGATTACATTTATCCGATATATTCTATTGTCCATTATCTGGTGTATTTAATTATTCTGTTCTGCTATTATCTGTTTCTGTGTTATATTCCAAAGATTACCCTTGTCTCTGTCAGTACGGGAATTGGGGTTATCTCAACATGGTATCAGAGCTTTGGTTAAGTTTAGTTCTGGAATATAACATATTAACGAACTCGTCAGAAAAAGAACCAGTAGTGTTCTAGGATGGGTACCTCATTACAGATAGGATCAGTAGTATCCTAGTATGAGTAGTAGAATGAAATAACACCTAGATAGACAGATTTACATTCAAGTATTTGTCTCTATATTTTGAAATATCTTTTCTGTTGACCTGACACTTGATCTGTTATTTGCTGAAGAACTAGAAAATGAGTGCCAGAGACAAAAGAAGTGATACAGACCCGGATATTTTAGACCTATATATGAAATATAGAAATCTGGGTGCAAAGCCATTCTCGGGCGAAGAATCTATTATGAAAACACAAGCATGGATTCGTTCGGCTGAGAAAATCTTCGAAGGATTAAAGCTGAGGGATGACCAGAAAAGATTACTGGCCTCCTGGGCACTCAAAGATGAAGCTTTGTTCTGGTGGGATTCAGTTATTGAGAATAATCCAGAAGGTGATATCACCTGGGATAGATTCAAAGTGATTTTCCTAGAAAGATTTACTCCTCCAGAAGCGACTGAGCGATTATGCGACGAATTTTCTTATCTAATACAAGGTGATATGACCATCCCAAAATATCATAAGAAATTCAACGAACTTTCTCACTTTGCTCCTCATCTGATTAAAGACCCAAAGAGGAAAAATCTGAGATTTATTCACGGGCTTCAAAGAAAATATCAGAACAGTGTAATGAGGAACGTGAAGCTCCCCTTTTCTGAAATGATATACATGGCTTATCAGTACGAAGATCTATACAAGAAAGGTATGCTACAGTACGAAGAGGAAGTGAGCTCTAGCAATAAAATTGAGTCTGAAACGGATCGTCCTGAGGCCAGCAGGATATCAGAGGTCAGCAAGAAGCCCAAAGCAAATCGAAAAAGGGCTGAATCTGAGAAAGGGCAAGTAACGACAACTGTATGCTCTAACTGCAATAAGCAAGGACATCTCTCGATAAGTTGCCGATCTCTAAAGAAACAAAGAAAGGAAGGACCTAAATCAAAGAACAAGGTTAAAGAAAATAGAAAGCGTAATCTTTGTCATCAAGCTGGTCACGTAAAGCAAGACTGCTGGCTATCGAAAAAGACCAATGAGGCTCAGGTAAATGAAGTGGCAGAAACTTCTGAGCCCTCAGCTATTCAAGAAAGGCCAGATGTTTTAAAAGGCACGCTTACTGTCAAAGATATTCCAGTTAAAGTGCTGTTTGACACAGGTGCGTGACGAAGCTTCATTTCGAAGGATGCAACTAAGAAACTGGATTTGAATTTGAAAAAGCTCAAGGAACCAATGACTGTCCAGAATCCGGTTGGGGGTTCCATTGATCTCAGTTGGGTTTGTGGAGTGCCGGTTTCTTTCTCTCGTTATCGGTTTCCTACCATCGTGGTCGTCATGAATTTTAAAGAGTTTGATCTTATCTTGGGGTTAGACTGGTTGACCAAATATGAAGCTAAAGTCAAATGCGCCGACAGAGTCGTAAAGGCAAAGATTAAATCAGGTGATTATATAACCATTCCCTGTGAAGGCCGGAATGCTAATAGAAAAGACTTCTGGGCAGCTTTGAATGTTTCTCCAGCCCAAATAGAAAATATCCCTGAAATCACAGAGAATATTCCCGACCTAGTGAAAGATATTCCTGTCGTCAAGAACTATGTGGATGTGTTCGAGGAAGTTGTTCGCTTACCTCCGCAGAGAGAAATAGATTTAAAAATTGCTTTAATTCCAAATGCAAGGCCAGTATTTCATGCTATTCGAAGAATGTCCTTGAAAGAGAAGGAGGAATTAGACAATCAAACACGACAGCTAGTATGGAAGGGTCTGATCAGGCCTAGTTTCTCTGATTGGGGAGCAGAAGTGATTTTTGTCCCCAAATCTGACGGTACTCTACGGTTATGTGTGGATTATCATGATTTGAACAAGCAGACAATAAAGAACAAATATCCATTGCCGCGAATAGATGATTTGTCGGATCGTCTAAATGGAGCACAAGTATTTTCACGAATGGACCTAGTTACAGGCTTCCATCAACTTTGAATTGCCGAAGAGTGTGTTCCAATGACAGCATTCAGAGGTCCAGACTTGTTCTACGAGTGGTTAGTAATGCCGTTCGGCTTATGTAACGCTTCGGCTTACTTCGTCGATCTGATGAATAGAGTATTCAGAGGGGTTTTGAATAAATTTGTTCTGGTTTTCATTGACGATATTCTAATCTTCTCTAAATCAAAGGCCGAACATGAAAAGCCTCTGGATCAGGTTCTGGAAATCCTCAGAAGGAATGTATTGAAAGCCAAATTGTCCAAATGTATATTCTGGCAAGAAGAAGTCAAATTTCTGGGCCACGTTGTATCAAAAGAAGGAATTGCTGTGGATCCGAGCAAAAATCACAGCTATTCAGAATTTGAAACAGCCCAGTACCCCCACTGAAGTCCGTAGTTTTCTCGGATTGGCTAGCTATTACCGGAAATTCGTTAAAAACTTTTCGAAGATATCTGGTCAGTTAACGAAGCTTACAAAGAAGCATTCTAAATTCAAGTGGACTCCAGAATGTGATGAGGCTTTTGAGGAGCTAAAGTTAAGATTAACGACCGCTCCAGTGTTAACCATCATCGATGGCAACCCGGATTTAAAAGTCTGGACTGATGCTTCTAGAGAAGGCCTTGGCGCAGTGTTAGTGCAAAGGGGCCTAGTGATTGCTTATGCTAGCAGCCAACTGAAGCCGCACGAAAAGAACTACGTAACTCATGATCTTGAGTTATTGGCTATAATATTCGCTTTGAAAATCTGGAGGCATTATCTTCTGGGTGAGAGATTCGAGCTGGTTATAGATCATCAGTCGCTGAAGTATCTGTTCACCCAGAAGGACTTGAATCTGAGGCAGCAACGTTGGCTTGAGTTTCTTGCAGCATATGACTTTGAAATTATATACACTCCAGGAAAAGCCAATGTCGTGGCCGATGCATTAAGCCGAAAGAATGAAATGATCGCCAGTTTTATTATCACGACTTCATTGCTAGATAAAATATCTGCTCTTCAAAAGGATGATCACTTCATTCAGAAGATCAGAGAGATAATTCAAAAAGGCGAGCCCTCGAGTTTTCAAGTTGATAATGATGGAATTCTAAGGCTCAATGGTCGAATCTGTGTCCCTAACATTCCTGACCTTCAAAAGGAATTACTGGATGAATGCCATAAGTCAAAACTTAGTATCCATCCGGAAGTAAGCAAAATGTACAACGACATTAAACGCACTTTCTGGTGGAAGTCGATGAAGAGGGACATTTCTTTATATGTTAGCCGATGCCCTACTTGCCAGCTAGTCAAAAGCAACCAACAGAAACTAGCTGGATTATTACAACCGCTAGACGTTCCAGGATGGAAGTGGGAACATATTTCTATGGATTTCGTTGTTGGTCTGCCCAGAACCAGAAAAGGGAATGACAGTATTTGGGTGATCGTAGATCGCTTCACAAAGACCGCCCATTTCATATCTGTCGGATCAAACAGGACTGCTCAGAGTCTGGCGCAGATATACTTTAGGGAAATAGTTAGACTACATGGAGTGCCGCTCAGTATAGTCAGTGATAGAGATACAATATTTACTAGCAAATTCTGGGAGGCATTTCATGTAGACAGGGAACAAAGTTGAACTTGAGCACCGCTTATCATCCTCAGACTGACGGTCAGACTGAGAGGGTGAATCGTATTTTAGAAGATCTATTGCGGGCTTTTGTTCTAGATTTTGGTGGATCGTGGGAAGACCATCTGCATTTGGCTGAATTCTCATATAACAACAGCTACCAGGCGAGCCTGACGATGTCGCCATTCGAAGCATTGTATGGTAGACCGTGCCGATCTCCTGCTTGTTGGGTCGAACCCCGGAAATAGACTTGTGTTGGGTCCTGATATGATCCGAGAAGCTGCCGACAAAGTCGATTTTATTAAGAAGCGATTACTCGTCGCTCAAAGCCGACAAAAGAACTATGCCGATAGGAGAAGAAGAGGTATATCCTTTGTTGTTGGCGACTATGTATATTTGAAAGTATCGCCGATGAGAGGAGTTATCCGATTCGCTAAAACTGGAAAGCTGGCGCCCAAATTTATTGGTCTGTTTCCTATTCTGGAACGGATCGGAACTCTCGCTTATAGGGTCAAATTGCCTGACTGGTTGCCTGGAGTTCATGATGTATTTCATATATCTCAACTTCGAAAGCACGTTCATGATCTAGACTTGATCGTGGAAGAAGCAGCTCAGCAGGATACTGAAATTACCCCTGAATTAGCTGTGAGAAGAGAGCCGCTAAAGATTATCGGCAAAGAAACAAAGAGCTGAGGAACAAGAAGGTTCGCTTAGTCAAAGTGCAATGGAGTGGTGATCCGCGAGATTGTACTTAGGAAACTGAGGAGAGCATTCAGATAGCTTATCCTAGATGTCGAGTAGATATCTCTGATTGATTCCGGCGCAAGGTACATTTACCATAATTTGCATTACCAATTAGTTCTCTACTCTGTTGTTATTTTCTTTCCATGGATGTGCCCTTTTAATTCTATAGTCTGAATGATTTTAAAAGAGTATAGAAGTTGATCAGTATATTTTTGAAAAGTTAAAAACAAATTAATGTTTGCTTGTGTTGTGTGATAATGTATTTGATTAATTAAAGTTATTAAAACGATAGTTAATTTGATCAATAATAGGATAATGGTAGAATTTATTCATTTAAATCACACATTGGACTGATTAGAAAATAGATAGAAATATATATACAAGTGTATTTTATATATTTGAACAGGTAAATGGATTAGCTGTTGAGTAAAGATTTTATTTGTGTGCCCGACAAATAGGTAAACCTTAATGAGTTGGATGCGAAATATTATTATATCAAATCCTGTGAATGCCATTGGATGCGGAGTGCTGGTTTTTCTGTGTGAAATAATAAACATCGCCATAGGATAGTAACAATTAATTTTGAACTACACTACATGGCATACTTCTTGGCGATAGGCATACTTCATCATATTCCACGTAAGCAATTGGAGCTTGTGTGACGAGGTGGAAGATTTACCATACGAGCGAGAGGCTTGTATGGCGATGATTATATACTACAGGTTGAACTGATGACTGATATGGACTATATGAAATATAACGATAAATTGCCAGATTAATAAAAACCCCACACGGGTCTGGAGTTGACAATAATCACGTCTCTCTAGTCATTAGATAAGGCACAAGGACTATTTATTTCCACACGGAGCGGGGTGACGAGAATTTATTATCTAGAGTTATTATCTATACATTCTCCCCTGTAAACACCAGAATATATCACTATAAATATGTGGATTCTTTATAGGATTTATTGGGTACCTAATACGGCCCAATAAATTTCCAAACCCCTCCTCGTACAAAGGAGGTTAGGGCGAATTTTTTTGAAAATTCCTGGTGTTAGCCAAATTTTTGAAGAATTTGAAAATTCTCAGAAACTGAAAAGTTGGAGAATTGAAGCCAGATCGAACGTAGAGTTGATTAATCAAACCACTTTCAACTTTGTTCCTTTTCGGGGACGAAAAGTTTTAAGTGGGGGATATTGTAACGACCCAGAAAATCTGAACCAATTTAAAATTATTAAATTGGCTAAAATAATGGAGTTTAAATATTTAAAATAAATATTTTAGATAATGGCAATGAAAAGTGAGTTTGAATCGACAATTGAAAATGAATATAGTTAATTCTAGTTATAAACAAGGCTTGAAAAGGCGCTGCAGTTTCAAAAATTGAATTCAAACTTTGTCGGACTGTAAGGGGTGCAAAACAAAACGGATTTTAGTGAAACCAAAAATATTTTAAATGTGTTAGTGAATACCTTTCTAAAGAATCTGAAAAATCGAATTTTCATAACGGGAAGCAAAAGTTATGGCCAAATGAATTTTCGGAAAGGTTGCTATGGAATTTATATAGCCCGTGGAATTGGCCATTTTGCATACGACCCCGGAATTCGACGAAACCACTTTTGTTGGATCCGGAATGTGAAGTTATTGATAGTTTTCAAATTTCATAATTTTTGAAGCTAATATGTGAGCGTAGCAAAGGAAAATGTGTTTTGGTCAATTACCGTTAAATTGGATCGACCAGAAATGGGCCGTTTTGCAAATGGTCTCAAAATTCGACGAAACTAGTTTTGTTGGGACCGTATCGTCAAAACATAGCTAGATTTTTTTTCTGGAATTTTTTGAATCAGTTTGTGGCCCTGGCAATTTGGAATGTACGTTCAAATTAAATATTGAATGTTTTATATTCTAATTTGAAGGAAAACTGACTGAACCATTCGAATGGGCCTTCGAAACAAATCCCATTGTGTTCGGAATGGGGGTAAACGCTAGGGACAACAGTCATTGGGTTTGGATTGGTGGTCGCGTCAGAAAACCCCTTATAAAATCTACCGACCAATCAGAATTTAAATAAAAAAACCCGTCTTTCTCTCCCTCTCCCAATCGCGATCGACGGCGAAAACCCGTTCATCACTTCACAGGCTGATTCCGGCGAAACCACGGTGAATTACACCAGCACCCTTTGTAGTTTTCTGAAGCGTCGCCTCCCCTCTTCAAATCAAGTCAACCCTCGCCTCCCCTCGTTCAACCATCGCGAAGAACGAGCCCCTCGAAGTTGGGAACTTCAGTTCGTCGGCACGCCTGGATCCGACGATCGAACTGGCCATGACTCCGCCCCTAGGCACCCTTCACGGAGGTCTTCGATGGGGTACAAGATGATCGTTGTATCGTGCAAAGGATTCGAAGAAAAATCCAAACCTAGTTTTGAAGATCTAGTGAGGTAATCGGCTGTTTAATTTAAAACTGATTTTAACAGTTTAAAACCATTGCAAACTTTGAAAAATCATATCTTTTTCGTTCTTTAATGAAATTCGATGAAACAGGAAATATCGTGACCGTGTGGACGCCTTCTACATTTTAGAAGAGACCGCATATTTTTCTGAGCCTTCTGCTCTTTTTGGTGGAGTGGAACCCAATGTGAGATTTCTAATTTATAAATGATATGGAAAGCGACGATGTATAAATTATATTGTTGACGTATGAGTTATATAAGCGTTGTACACCTCTTGTATAAGCATTGTATAAGTTGTACATTCGATGTATAAGTTGTATATGCGTTGAAAAAAAAAATTATATATGTGTTGAAATAGAAGTGAATTGCTATATATAAATATAAATATAAATATATATATATATATATATATATATATATATATATATACGCCCCTCGTCCACAAACCATGGACGATATTTATTGGTTGTGATTGGTGTGGAAATTGATTGATAGCGAATGGTTGTGTGCGATTGTTTGTGGTTGATATTGATTGATTGTGGTTGAAAATACCCGTTTGTGGTTGAGAAATATTTGGTTGAAACAACATAGGATTATTTTGTGGAAATGAAATAAATATATATATGCCGCCTGCATGCGAACTAGATGCATGATCCCCATTGTCAAAAACCGCGAGGTTTTAAGGTAGAGCGAGGAGCCGTACTAGGGACGGTCCCGGTTTTAACTACCCTGCCGTTATGCTGCCGAAATTTTGAATAATATTCATGTGTTTGAATTATTTCCATTTGTTTAAACTATATTTATTCGTTGTATAGAAAACCTTCATGTGTTGAATCGATATTCATTCGTTGATTAGAAATTCATGTGTTGAATGGTCTTCGTGTTTTAAATATAAAAATCACATTTTTGTCTATATATATAAACTATAGAAAACCTTCATGTGTTGAATCGATATTCATTCGTTGAATCGATATTCATTCGTAGATTAGAAATTCATGTGTTGAATGGTCTTCGTGTTTTAAATATAAAAATCACATTTTTATCTATATATATAAACTATAGAAAACCTTCATGTGTTGAATCGATATTCATTCATTGACTAGAAATTCATGTGTTGAAGGGTATTTGTATTTTGAATGTTTTATAATAAAAATCACCTTTTTATCATCTATATGAACTATGTAAAATGACCTTGTTTTAAAATAAATTGTTTTATAAAAAAAATCACCTTTTTATCATCTATATAAACTATATGAAATAATGGTGTTTTGAGATGAATTATTCTACAATAAAAAAACACATTTTTTATATACATGACTTGTTAAATATAGTGAAGTGTTGAAATAGAAGACAGTTAGATAAAAATATCATTTTTATCAAATGTATGAAAAAATATAGTTTTGAAATCGAAGAATCGATATATATTTTTAAATAGAATTGAAATATATCGAATAACGACGCTGCAGTTCGTATTTTGAAACCGTGATTTCAAACGATTAGTCGGGAGATCCGACCATCGGATTTTCCTGAAATCGCAACAGTTGGGTTTGCTTTGGAAAAATCTTTCCAACGGCACCAACTTTGTAAAAATCCAACAATTGGATTGTCTGGAATGTTTAATTCAAATCTGAAGAAAAACAGCGCCAGAATCGATTATATTTATATATATAAAAAAATATAATTATATTTAATCAAAAAACGACGCTGCAGTTTGTATTTTGAAATCAAAATTTCAAACGGTTGCACCGGGAGATCCGACCGTCGGAATTTCTCGAAACTGGAACCGTTGGATTCGTTTTGAAAAGATCTTTCTAATGATGTAAATTTTGTAAAGATCCAACGGTTAGATTTTCAGGTATGTGTAAATCAAATCTGAAGGAAAACAGCGCCAGGGCCGCGTTAGTGCTCGAAGCGTCGTTTTGAATAAATTGGCTATTTTAAAATAAATGAAATTAGCGATAAATCATTATAAAATATTATAAACGATATGGATGTAAATTTAGAAATTAACTGAGGGTTGGCTAAGTCGAATGGTTTCTTGGGTATTGATCTGATGTTGGTTTTGGCCTTCGAGGTTAATATTCGGGAAATCGTTATCATACTGATTGACGGTTAGTGACTAATGAATTGAAATGATGCGTGTGTATGTTAGTGTTGCACTTGTTTATTATATACGTGAGTTGCTCAGAAAGACTGCGTTTATCCCATTCTGAATAACTAAATCGACGATAAGAAATCGAAGATGAAGATGGTGGTTGAAAACCGGAGATCTTCACCTCGTTTGGACGGTAACCGAGGTCCTGATTTGGAGGCATCACGAAATATGGATAATGAGTGCTGATCGTCCAGACGTACGTGGTGATCGATGGGTTTGCGAAGTATTTAGTGCCTCCGGTTTCGTTCAGACCCAGAACGGACTTGTAAATGAACTGTGTGTCAGACATTGGATTTTATTCTTTGTTGATTGGTCTCTATTAAATATACATCTGTTTGGCGGCGGAGAATTTATTCTTTTGCTTAACGCCCTTCTCTGAAACGCACGAGCTCAGAGGTTGTATATCGATGGACATCAGTCGCATGGCATGAATTGCTAGTGTGGCATGCCTAAGTGGCAAATGATCAGGGCTTCTGTTGAAAAGCAAAGTCTTGTGGTGATGATCAAAGCACCGCCTGTGTGGCGTAGCTTTGTGTATAATGTGAATTCGCGAGCCTCACACCCCGGTATGAACCAGAAACGGGAGAAGGACCTCAGGGAGGGCATGCGTTTCTTTCTAGCTAGGGTGGTGTCAGCGACCTACCAGCCCTGACATTTATATACTTTTCACCTATGTGGTTGTAGCTGTTGCGAGGCGCCTCGGTTTGATCAGACGATCCGGGTCCGATGGAGTAATTCGTTCGCTCGTTTACGCCCCCAAAGGGCGAGGACACGTATTGTTCAGGCATAATAATCCACATCGGTGGACCGGCCCTGACGATCCAAGGGGCAGTTGCGGCTGTTTGGGAGACTCGGGCCAGAGAGTCTCGAAGTCGGTAAGGACTATCTTTTTCCTTGGCTCATGACGGAAATCAAATTTCCAAATACGTGACTGTGCAGTTTTGATTTTATATATATATATGGCGACATGATATATGGTACCCATGCCGTCTATGATTGATAGTTATGATTGAAATTGTTTTTGAAACATATAAACACAAGTAATAATATCAAATGCTTTTGTTTTATTCGTATCAATCTTATTTTGGCCATTATAAGGTAAAACTCTATCCTCCAGTTTGCGTTGCATTGTGTGATGCGAACTGAGTCTTATAATGGCTTCATTTTTATAAAAAGCATTGCAATGTTTAAAAGAAAGATTTGTTTTAAAGCACGGGCAATCCAATGGAGTAAACCCGTTCCACGAAAGTGGCGTGGTCCTTTGATTAGCCATATATTAAATGTGTTGAGTAGATTTCTCATACCAGTCCCATGACTGACTCGTAGTTTGTTTCACTTTCAAACTCGGGTGCCCCTTTTTCTCCATGGGCAGCCTTGTATTCAGGTTTAGCTGGTTCTTTCTGGATAGCTGGAGCTGAAGATGGATTCTATTATTTATCTCTTTTTATGATGTTTAGCTCCTATTGTACATATTTTGTTTGTTTCTGCTGTAGACATTTATGTATAGCTGAATTGTATTTGTACTAAGTATGATCCTGTATACTGTGTAACTCTGATGATTATTTTATCCGATATATTCTATTGTTCATTTTCTGGGGTATTTAATTATTCTGTTCTGCTATTATCTGTTTCTGTGTTATATCCCAAAGATTACCCTTGTCTCCATCAGTATGGGGATTGGGGTCGTCTCTGTTGGCTAGTCTATTGAGTTGTTTATGAATTCTGATCGAATTGTGGGATGCCACGACGTCGATAAGAGTTTGTAAATACTTGAACAGAAGATTGAACACGATATTGTTTTAAAGTGGGTGAATGAAATTATTTTACCCAAAATTCTATTTTGATATAGAAAGAATAATTTTTGGAATTATTATAATATATGGATGTATTGGTTGTTATTATAATTAAATTTGATTATAACAATTGGAATGGTTATATATAACCAAAATAAAATTTGTTTATGAATGACATATACAAATGAAATGAATTGAAATTGAATTCAAACCAGAATTTGAAATTTAAATCCTGGGAAGTTTGAAATATTTTTGGAAGTATATTAGAACAATATAGCTGTTAGCCTACTTTGTGAACTAGGCAACACAAAGTCAAGAAACCAAACATTGAAGGGTATTTTTAATTATAAGACTTCGGTTCGGATTGGAGGAAAACACTACAATTCAGATTGATAGCTGCAGTTGTTCGGATCGGATAGAGTCCTCTGTTCGGATCGGGTTAGAGCAACATATTGGTTCGGATCGGATAGAGTTTTCTGTTCGGATCGGTGATCTCTTACTGGATAGATTGGTAAGGCATATCCAATCGGATCGGAAGGCAACTAAATCTCGAATGGATCGGAAAGCCATCTGCTTGCCACAACAATGGAGTGGAGCGGAATAGGTTAGAGAAGGAGAGACGCCCAAACCAATCCGGTTCGGATCGGGTATCCCGATCCGAACCCCTTACCTGCACGTCTCCGACCCGCACCCATGATCCATGTTATTCTCCTGCAGAAGCGCCTGGATATCCGGACCGGTTATGACCAGTTCATACCCATAACGTCCTTCCCTTTGATGCGTTGTCAACATGGTGGTTCATCCGAACCCGAAGAGAGCGCGATGGATGACACGTGGCCCGACCCGGATCAAGTCTCAAGCAAATTCACACCTATAAATACCCCATCTGGAGACAAAGAGAAGGATATTTTTTGAGCACTTAGAGAATTCAATCCCCTCCATCATCCGAACTCCATTACTCCCGGAGAATCCAAATCATCTTTCATTTCTTGTTTTAGTCAATTGAGTGAACAAAAGTGAGTTGTGAGTGAAACTTACATTGTATTTGCAACTGAATTATTGAATATAGTGAAAAATAAGTGGACGTAGGCAATTGTTCGCCGAACCACTATAAATCCTACGTGTTCATTTTTATTTTTATCTCATTTTATCTTGTTTCAAATCAATTTGGGTGTTAGAACCACTTTTGGGTCTAACATTTTGGTGCTTTCACTGAGAGTCCTCATCTAAATTCTTTATTTTCCGGGATCTCTTTCTACTTTTTGGACCGTTGAGTTCAAAGAAGTGAATCCTTAAGTTTCTCCACTTTCTTACATTCGTTGAAGTAATTTTCAAAGACTTATGGCCAAAGGAAAAGGCAAGGAAGTTCAGTCTGTTCAAGGAAATGGAGCTGGCGAAGATCAGCAACATGCTGTTGTAACAAGGTCTCGGGGGCAGAGTTCAGCAGCAGGAAGAATCAATGCAGGAAATCCGAGCCGACAGCAGGGGGAGAGCTCCGATCCGATCCGGGTAGGAGACTCTGAAGCCGTGCATTCCCCCAATCTAAACCGACCCGAGCTGCTCGCTGCATACCGATCCGACCAGGCACCCCAGCTCCGATCCGATCCGACCTCCTACCTCCGACCCGACCCGATGCAGGGTGAAGCTGGAACCTCTACTCGAGTCCCTACGAATGCTCTAATTCCAGCTACCAGGGTTGGTGATCAGGTCAATCCATCTGCGCCCATCACCCAAGGAGATTTCTCGCGCTTGCTTGATATGCTTGAGAGCACGAGGGAGGCCATGAAGGTTCACGAGCGCACTAATCTCATGATGTAGGAAAATATGAGGCTCATGAGTCGGGAGATCAGTGAGCTCCGTCGACAGAGAACTCCATCACCGGTTCGTCACACACCAGTAGATCAATCTTCATCTTCCGAGGAAGAGAGGCCCTGTGAGCGGAGGCCACTCGAACGACCTCAGAACGTGGAGCAGCTGACATTTGGATCTTTGGGATCTCGCGAGGATATCGCACGAGCATTAGGAAACGATGACCCCACTCGGGGGCAAAGACTCCAGTCCCCTCTTCCCGAGATCGACCGGGAACGCAGGGAACGGAATCGAGCAGAGGCAGCTCGAAGAAGAAGGGCATCTCCTGAGCAAGAGCCCAGAAGGAACTCGGATACTAGGGCCAGGGAACCTGAGCAGCCCCTAACTAGTGCTGATGTACAGGCAATGGTTCGCCGAATTATGTCCGAGAGCCGGAATTATACCAATGAAGATTATGGCATTGAGCGAAGCCATACTCCGTTCACCGACGATATCCTCGACTTCCAGTTACCCCGACGCTTTAACTTGCCACAGATGGACAAGTATAATGGAAGGACTGATCCAGGACAACATTTGATGCGGTATTCGTGGCTCATGAATGCCGCTGCTGCCCCTGATGAAGTGAAGTGCAAAGCATTCCCAATCTACCTAGAAGATGTGGCATTGTTCTGGTTTACCCGACTTCCTCCTCGTTCGATTTCTAATTACAAGGAACTAAGCGAGCGTTTCATGAACCAGTTCCGACTACATGCCCGAAAGTCCAAGAGTGTTATTGAATTATCGAGAATCAAGCAGGCACCAGGAGAATCTCTAAGGGCATATCTTGATCGTTTTAACCAGGCTGTAACTGAGGTCAGTGACCCGCATGAGCCCACTATTCTGATGGCATTGAAGGAAGGAGTCGATCCTGAATCTGAATTTGGAGACTAACTTTCTGGGAAGACACCCCCCACAAGGGAGATATTCTACGAAAAAGCCGATATTTATTTACGACGAGAGGAGGCCAGGGCCAACCGAAAAAGAAAGTCTAAGACGGCTTCAAAGGAGAATGTGCAGAGTAATATCGCCGTGAAACAGTCGAGGGAGAATTCTGGCAAGGTTGAAGTAAATGTAGGAAACAAGGGTGGAAACAGCAATACTGGAAGTGGGGGAAACAACAACAATAACCGTAATTCGAGCGGTAATAGAAGAAACAGAAATAGGGGAAGCGACCCTAACAAAAGACCCCGATTCCAGAACTACGAGAATTATACACCATTGAATGACACCCTGGAAAATATTTACCTGCATACGTACAATGTGTTGCAGTACAAAAGACCGCCACCTCGTGATTCGACCGAGAAAGAAATGGCGACAGGGAAATTTTGCTTGTTTCACGGGACTCATGGGCATTCGACCAATGAATGTCGGCATTTGAGGGATGTAATTGTAAAGCTGCTGCGTGAAGGAAAGTTGGATGAGTACAAGGTGGCCCCGAGGGACATGGGGCAAGGGGAGCAGGCTCCAAAACAAATCCTACCTGCTCCCAAGCCTACAGCGCAGCAGAAAGGTAAAGGAATTGTCATCAACTCCATTGTAGGCGGACCTCACCCGGCAATCCGAAGTTTTAGGTCAATGGACCAATATGTGAATGCTGCTAAGCATCTAGATGTGAATGAAGGTGATGATTTGGAAGATGTCGCCCCCATAAAACAACAAAAAACCATGTTCGACGACGTGGTATTTCGCAGCCGAGACAACACTGGGATACAATCTCCCACCAATGATCCGTTGGTTATTACTACCACCATTGGGCCGGCCTTGGTCCATAAGGTATTAGTAGACAACGGAAGTTCCGTTAATATTTTGTTCAAGAAGTCATTTGATCAGATGAAGCTTGAGCCCGAAGATATGAAACCTTGTGAAGGATGGATTAGAGGCTTCAACGGAGCGACGACAGCTCCCATGGGATATATAGAATTGCCCGTGACCCTAGGGCAAGGAGAACGTAGAAGAGTGCGAATGCTTCAGTTCGTAGTATTGGACGTAGATTCGCCATATAACGCATTTTTAGGGAGACCTGCCCTCGCTGAATTTAGAGTTTGTATCGCCCCTTGGTGCTTGTTACTAAAGTTCCCAACCGAAGCCGGGACTGGAGTAATGAGAGGGGATCAGGTTTCTGGACGGGCCTGCTATGTGGCCGAACTGAAGATGTTGATGAAAGGAGTTAATGCTGAGAGTAAGAATGCCTCGTCTCCCTCAAAGGGGGACTCGCCATAGCAATTAGAGAGATTGAACCCGAGGGAGTTGCCCAAAGGAACGCCAGAAGACCTGGATCCCAGAAAAGACGAGGAACCAGAGGCTAGGAATGCAACTCCTAACGAAGCGACAGTGGAAATTCCCATTGATAAAGCTGATCCAACGAAAGTTTTGAAGATTGGTTCTCAATTGGATCCACGTCGTGCTGAAGAACTGACGGACTTCTTAAAGGCAAACCTAGATGTGTTCGCCTGGACCCATGCTGACATGTGTGGGATATCACCTTCCATTATAAGTCACAAATTGAATGTAAATCCGAAGCATCCGCCTGTGAAGCAAAAGAGACGCATGCTGGGCCCAGAGAGGTCGGCTGCTCTCAAAGAGGAAGTAGAGAAATTGAAGCAAAACGGATTTATTCGAGATTCGACTTATCCCGATTGGATATCGAACCCCGTCTTGGTAAAGAAGCCAAACGGAAAGTGGCGAACTTGTATTGACTTTTCAGATTTAAATAAAGCTTGCCCGAAAGATAGTTTCCCACTTCCCAGGATTGACCAGCTTGTAGACTCGACAGCAGGTCATGAACTTCTTTCTTTCATGGACGCATACTCTGGATACAACCAAATTCCTATGCACATACCAGACCAAGAGCATACGAGTTTCATTACGAATTTGGGGCTATATTGTTATGTTGTAATGCCATTCGGGTTAAAAAACGTTGGAGCTACTTATCAGCGCTTGGTAAATAGAATGTTTTATGATCAAATAGGAAAAACTATGGAAGTTTATGTGGATGATATGCTTGTCAAATCAAAGCAGTCTTTCAGTCATACGCAAGACTTAGCGGAAATGTTTGGTATCTTGCGGAAGTATCGGATGAAATTGAATCCTCTGAAATGCTCATTTAGAGTGGCATCGGGAAAGTTCCTTGGCTTTATTGTGAGTTCCCGAGGAATTGAAATCAAGCCTAGCCAGATAGCAGCGATTAGAAACATCGAAGAACCGAGGAGAATTAAAGACGTCCAAAGTCTGGCAGGGAAGTTAGTGGCGCTGAGTAGATTCATCTCCAAAGCCACCGATAAATGTGTTCCGTTTTTTGATTTGATAAAAAGGGGAAAGAAGAACTTCCAATGGACTCCCGATTGTTTTGAGGCCTTTCAAAATCTGTTAGAGCTGCTGGAGAAACCGCCAATTTTATCAAAGCCCGTAGATCACGAAAAATTATTTGTTTATTTGGCAGTGTTGGCTCACGCTGTTAGCACAGCCCTGGTTCGAGAAGAAGACAAAGTACAAAGGCCGGTGTACTATGTGAGTAAGAAATTAGCAGCGGCAGAGCGCAACTATCCGAAAATTGAGAAGCTCGCTTACAGCCTCCTGATCGCATCCCGAAAACTTCGTCACTATTTCCAAGCCAATCCGATAACCATATACACCGACCAACCCTTAAGGCAGGTATTGCAGAGACCCGAAGCATCGGGAAGGTTGATCAAATGGAACATAGAGCTAAGTCAGTTTGATCTGAATTTTCAACCACGAAAGTCAATCAGGGGGCAAGCTCTAGCAGATTTCATTGCGGAATTCACCATTCCAGAGGAGGAAATAATCAATGACCGAGTGGTTAAATCCGAGGATGAGATAGAGATGAATCCGTGGAAATTATATACAGATGGAGCTAAGAATGACCGAAGGTCCGGAGCTGGAATTGTCTTAGTTACTCCCGAGGGACTGTCGTTATATTACGCCCTGCGATTAGAATTTTCGGCAACTAATAATGACTCCGAATATGAAGCCCTGATTGCCGGGCTGAAACTTGCTGAAGATCTTGGAGTAAAAATGATAGACATATTTTGTGACTCTAAAATTGTTGTTTGTCAAGTGCGAGAGGAATTCGCTGCTCGAGGACCTCGACTTATCGCCTACCTCAAGAAAGTGAAAGAGCTATTAAATAGCTTAGAGCGGTACAACATAACACATATTCCCAGAGTTGAAAACCAGAAAGCGGATAGACTGCCAAATTTGGCTAGTTCCGACAATCCAGAAGAGACTGAGGTAATTCCAATTGAAACGTTGGAGTCGCCAAGCTTTGAGTCAATGGAAATTGAATTCGCTTTTGAAGCGGAACCAGAGAAGGAGTCATGGATGACTCCAATTAAGAATTTTCTTAAGAATGGGACACTCCCATCAAAGAAGAGTGAAAAAAGAGCTGTAGTGCGCAAAGCTACCAGATATGTTATACAAGACGATACTCTCTATAGACAAGGATTTTCTATGCCCCTGTTACGATGTATCGCACACGACGACATCAAGCGTGTACTAAGAGAAGTACACGAAGGTGAGTGTGGAGATCATACAGGAGGTCAAACTTTAGCAAAGAAAATATTGCGGTACGGATACTTCTGGCCTACGATCAACAAAGATGCAGCTGATTATTCACGACGCTGCGATAAGTGCCAGAGATTCGCCAAAATCCCCAGGGCACCGTCAACCCAGCTTAAATCGATGGTGAGTCCTTGGCCATTTGCCACATGGGGAATTGATATCATTGGAGTTTTACCAATTGCTAAAGGAAGAGCTAAGTATGCAATAGTAGCCGTGGATTATTTCACAAAGTGGGTGGAAGCTGAGCCCTTGACTAAGATCACCACAAGAAAGGTGATAAGTTTTGTGGTCAGAAATATTATATGCCGATTCGGGATCCCAAGGACGATTGTTACTGACAACGGGACCCAATTTGATAGCACTGAATTCAGAAGTTTTTACCAGAAATATAAGATAGACAAACGATATACTGCAGTTGCCTATCCACAATCGAATGGGCAAGTAGAGGCACTAAACAAAGTTATAAAATCCATCCTAAAGAAACGGTTGGAGCGTGCAAAGGCAAGATGGGTTGACGAATTGCCCCTAGCTTTGTGGGCATATCGAACAACATTTAAAACGGCTACCGGTCTTACCCCTTTCTCTCTCTCCTTTGGCTCAAAAGCAGTAATTCCAGTTGAACTGGAAGTTCCTTCCCACAGGGTGACGTATTATGACCCGATGACGAATCGGGCACTTTTACTTGAGTCTCTTGATGAAGTCGAAGAGAAAAGGGACGAAGCAGACTTGCGTGCAGCAAGACATCGGCGTCAGATGGCATGCTATTATGACAAAAAAGTTCGCCTCAGAACTTTTGAACCAGGAGATTTGGTGCTAAAGAGACTTTTTCCATCCCTTCCTCACCTCGGCCCAAAATGGGAAGGACCCTTTGTCATCCAACGGAAACTTGAAAAAGGAACCTTCAAGTTAACGACCGTAGATGGCGAAGAAGTCCCTCGAGCATGGAATGCCCAACACTTAATGCGATATTTGGATTAGAAATGCTATACTTTTTGTTATTTTTCCTGTGAACTCTGTAATAAGGCACGCCTTGCCTTGGGAAAATCTGATGATATGAATAAAGGACTATAAAGTGGATGTAGGCTACGACTTAGCTGAACCACTATAAAAATATTGTGTGTTATTTACTTTTATGCATTTACATTCATTAGTTATTCTGTGATGATTATAAAATACAGGATAACTCAGAGCCTAAAAAGGAGCACAACGATTATTTGTGCAATAAGACATAAAAGAATGAGAAAACGACATTCTTAACTCTAACTCTCCAGAGAAAGAGAGAGAGTATAAAAGCGTCTCCGACTGAGCGCTGAAAAATAAATTCTCTTCTTAACTCTAACTCTCCAGAGAAAGAGAGAGAGTATAAAAGCGTCTCCGACTGAGCGCTGAAAAAGAAATTCTCTTCCTAACTCTAACTTTCCAGAGAGAAAGAGAGTATAAAGGCGTCTCCGACTGAGCGCCGAGAAAGAAGTCTTTCCCCGTTGAACGACCGGGGAATAAACAAATGACCGAACTCGAACTCTGACTCTCAAGAGAAAGAGGGAGAGTATAAAAGAAATGCCAGGAAAAAAAACAGGTATTGGCGACACAGGAAGTGCTATCCCGTCAGAGAATTGGGAGCATTCAGATTGCTAGGTTAAGCATTGAATAAATTGTGGAAATAAACTGGGGACACATATGCATACACATGTTTCCCCCATCCACAGTTTCGTTTCATAACTATAGACATGCATTTTTACATAAGTGCAGAACTACTAACAAATAAACATTGCAAAAAGTGAATTATTTTTATTTACAAATGAATGAATTTGTACAGGGAAATAGCTAAAAAAGAAAGTGCGGAAGCTGCTTTTGTAGCAGCACTTATTGGTTCACAAAGATGCTAAAAAGATCCAGGGGAACCCACTATTTAGGCTTGGAATGAGCCTTAGATTTTTTGGCAGCTTTCTCTGTATCCTTTGCTTCCTTCTCGGCTTCAGTCAAGATTCGTTTTGATTTCTTTTTCCCTGAAGATGTGGTACTGGAGCCAGCAGACTTCTTCCCGGAGGGCGGGGCACTGGAATCAAGAGAAGATTTTTTAGCAAGTTCTTCGGTAATAGATCTAGTTGAGAGCTTAACAATTAACCTTGAACCTGCATCCACAACTGCGAGGGGCTTGAGGACCTCAGGGTCTAGTTCTTCGGCCTTTAATTGCAAGCACTTGTCTTGATCAGCCTTCATGGCAGCCAAGGTAACGTCATCAGCGCTTTTCGATTCCCCAGTTATTGCAACCTCCGGTTCCTCATCATGCCCCTCGTCTCCTCCGTCGTCTTTTAAAGCTACAATCATTTCTTCATCATGGGGAGTGGTGACCTTAGTTGGCTCACTTCCTTCCCCCAAGTCTATGGAAGCAGCCTTGTCTACTCCTTCTTTGACCCTACCAGCGGGCTTCGTCCCAGCGACAGCTCCTTGAGCTACATCTGTCTTTGCGGATGATTCAACACCTACAGAATGAGAAACATCGGTTATCAACTCAGGCGAAAACAAAGGGTCTCTCATCGAATGTTCAATCACGTAGCGAAAGGTAGTAATAGCTTTGGCAAATTGAGGAGAAAAGATAGGGATACCTTCCGAAGACTTTTCAGCGGGGGTGACTACTACCTCTGGGGTTATTTCAGGAATGGGAGATAGCAAAGTGGTTCGAGGAATTCCCGGATTTTCGGGATCATACCCTTCTACTTCGGGAGTTGCAGGAGCAGAAGAAGAGGAACCGGCTTCGGGAATGGTTTTTTGTTTAGACTTCCGTCTCTCTTCTTCCATGGCCTCAGCAATTAGGCGGCGCCCTTCAGCTAGGCGCTCCGGTTCATCGTCTCTCAAGTATTTCTCCATCAGTTTATCTTCATCGAGGGAATCAACCTTAAGTTCCTCTTTTTCCCACTCAACAATTTGATTCCATACTTGAACCAGAGTGGACGGATAGTCCTCGATCCAAGAAATGTTTCGACGACGAATAATGTGTGCGAAGAATTCAATCATTAGCTCGCCGAAGCCCTGAATATCAGCCTCCGCCTCTGATAGTTGCTTGCGGGTTTCCTCCGCTGATTTAATAGCACATTCCACATTGCCCTCGGCCAGAGCAGCCCTGTTCTCTGCCTCCAACAATTTTGAAGCCAAATTAGCGTT